>PVKS010009129.1:0-65266 GCA_004027875.1 Aplodontia rufa | reverse complement strand
TAGCAATAATTTCATATAGATGATCATCAACTGTTGAGCAAATTGTTTTAAAAATGCATATATATATTTCTTGCATAGTCTCCTATGAGCTAAATCAGGGAAATGAAATTTCTCTTTGTTGTAGAAATATAATGTGATTTATTTTTCTGAATTAAACGATGGGAAACAGTCTGAGAGGAAACAAAATCTATACGGTTTTGCCTAAACATCTTTCCACCTCACAAAAATGATCTGAAGCCATATGTATAATCTCAGTTAAATTCAAGGACTAGAACTATAGTTTTTGAATTGAGATAAGAACAGGAAAAGAGTAAAAGATATAACCTCTAGGTGGCCGGAATATATCCAAGGTTTATTTATTGTTGATGCCTAGTCCTCTGTGGAAGAATATAACTTCCTAGAGCAGATGTTCTTGTAGAAGTGTTGTTCCAGTCTCACAGTTTTTAGTTGTGCCATTGATTGAGATTTGGATAGATAGTAAATTGAGAAGGTTGTTAATGGGCCCCATTTAACCACACCAGGGAAGGTAACCTGTAGAGAGAGATTAAAGGCGATGCTCAGGGTCTTCAAATGCAAAAAACCAACAGGTGCACCTGTGGGAGCAACATCTTTATCCCAGAGGCAAGACAATCCAGAAGAAGAGGTAGATACAGAGGGATACTAGGAAAGATTTGCTATCATTTTTACGTAAATTTTTGGTGCTTAGTTTCAACGCCTGTTTTACATAGAGTTTAATCAATGACATTGGTGCTTTTCTCAGTGCCTGCTTTGCAAAAATCTTAATCAATGCTCATATCCAAAACCAATATAAACCCCAGTGTCACACACTAAGACAGTTATACTGCTACCAGGTACCCCTCCATATTGTGGAGACTCCACTCTCCTTCCTTAAATAAAACTTACTCCTTTTACTCTTCCCTTCGTGGATTTTATCCTTCGAAATTGCGAGACAAGAACTCAGAAAAAGATTGGCTCCAAATTTCAGGGGCTTACTTCCACACTAAGAGATGCAAAGCACTGCTCTGTAGTTGTGGGGAAAAACTCAGCTCTAGCTGGGTATCTGCTAAGACTGTGTTGGCTGCAGAAAACTGCAGCCACCCCAAATCCCCAGTTTTGATTGGGAATGGCTGCAAACACTGAAAATAGGCTACTTTGGCTGAAGAACTCTGCAGTCAGCCCAAACTTCATTCTCCAGCAGGCACAGAGAATCTGGCCTCATCTCAAAACTCTCACGTCAGCATCACCATCAGCATCTGAAATGTGCTGTCTTTAATTGAACTTGGAAAGAGAGAGAATTTTGAAAATTCTCATATCTACTTGAATTTTATAGACTGGGAAGTGTTCCTCCTCAATCAGCTCTACTCACAGTAGGAAAAAATAATCTGACCTAACTAATGCCAAAAAGATGGTGGACTTTAGTGTCTTTAGTGTCCTTGTAAGGAGAGAAGCTGGTAATGACCCTCCAGCACTATGTGACCCAGGACATTTATACAACTACCCAGAACCTCTTTTCTCATTAACAAAAAAGGAAACTACGTAAGTTACTGGATAATTTTCTTTTCATTTTGAAGGGAATTAATGTGTGTGTGTGTGTGTATATATATATATAGATATATATATATATATATAGAGAGAGAGAGAGAGAGAAAGAGAGAACTCTCAATGGATCAGCCATCAAAGGTGATAGACCCCAGTTGAAGTCTTGTTTAATGCAGGAAGCTCACCTGGAATCTAAATGGTTGAACTCCTCCAGACTTTTCCCAGAGAGGTGGGAAAACTGAAGGTGGGGATGAACCTTAATGGGAGGATTGAACTCAAAGTCTTTTCAATACATTTTCAATGCCTGTTTAACAGATTTGTTAGGTGAAATGTCATTAATGATGGCCATATTTAGATATAAATATCAATTCCTCTTTCACAAAGCACACCTATTTAGCAACATACCCCACCTCCCCACAGCATTGCTGGAATTCCTTTCCCAGGGTAAACTATCTCAACATATCTGAGCCTGCAGGTAACCAGTTGCGGTGAGCTGTAGTAAACAATTTCAAATTCTCCACCCAAGCACTGTTCTTGCTAGAAAGCCACAAGAGTTAATAAAGTCGCTCACTCCAGGCCACGTTTTGCTGTTCTCTCCAGTCCTGGGAGCAGCCATCTTGTTACCTCCCCTAATAAAATCTCTTGTGTCAGTTACCAGGGATCTGTTTGCTGGCTAGAGTGTCCAGCATTGGTGCCGTGACTCAGATGTGTCTCCAGTGTGCCTGCTCCCCATCTCTTTTTGGGCTGAGCTGCCCTGCTCCACAGTTACCATGACTCCCTGGAACTGAGCTTCCATTGGCCTGATCATCCCCTTGTGCATCAAAACACTGGCTCAATTTTCAGGTAAGTCCACTCAGGGTTGGGTCTTTTCCACATGGTGATATCTCTGTGAAGTGGGTCTGAATTTTTCTCTCTGGGGATCCAGGATCCCCACTCATTGGGCATTCTCTGCCCAGGAGGAATTCAGGGCTCCGTGCAGACACTGGCAAAACCGGGTGATGACCCATTCGCATTGCTTTTGTGATATTTTGTGGAAGCTGGTTTATTAAGCACGCTCTAGAACACACCTAGCCACGTGCACTTGGACTGCAAATATTGCCATGGGGTCTGGCCCTTCCATTCCCACAGTCTCCCTCTTGGTTTGTAACCCAAACTGGCCCCAATACCCTTTTGATAACTCCTCAAAACGGCCGCTTCACAACACTTTCGATCCCAACATTTTAAGGGGTTTTTCAATGTTATGTTGAATGAATAGGCAAATGGAAAGAGAATCCCTACATTCAAGCCTTTTATTTTCTCTGCTCCCACCCCCTTCCCTCCTCCCACCAGTTTGCCTGCTGCAGCCCCTCTCCCCCCTTGGCTTTTCCCTCTGGTCTTTCTGACTTTGACTCTGCTGACAACCTCCTCCTGGTCTCCAGAAATAGGGAGGACTTCCCCTCCCTATTTCCCACGGGCATCTCCCTTGGCCACCTCTCTTTCAATGTGGGACTGTTCAAACTAGTTTCAGGTCAGGGGAAAAAAAGTGCCACTTTTAAATTCAAACCACTGTGACCATTCTCTTAAGTTTCAGAAAGGGGGAGGGGAAACAATGTATCTGGAAAGTGTAAGCTGCTCCAGGTTCCAAGCCTTTTGAGATGCTGAAGAGGGCTACATTACTGTATTTTTTGAAGCAGTGACTCAGCTTCAGAAAGCTGAATTGGAAGGACTAGGAATTCCACTTATTTCTTGCAGTTTTCTCTTCAAGTGGACACAAGGAAGCAAATGGGAAGTTCAAATATCTAAGTTTTCTTTTCTAAAAATGCCTTTCCCAACATGCTCCTTTACTAGGACAGATATGGCTATTTCATTTTTTTGGATTTTGAGCTCAATTTCACTGGTGAATTCACCTATCATTTTCTACACCTAAATATATTTCTCAGGCAGTCTTATTATATCTAACTAGAGTTTTTAATTGTGTTTTTTACTGCTGTCTTTATTCTAAAGATATTCAAAGAAAAGCTTTAAAAATCTGTATTTTCTGTGGTTTTTTATGTGTGCACACGTGTCCTGTGTGTTTGTACACATGTGTATTATATGTTGTGGTCAATATGGTACCAATTGACTATAGATGAGTGCTCATAAAATTTAAAAAAAAAAAAAGGAAAAGGAAAATGGTTCCAAATGACTTTAATTCCCGTGACTTAAACATTTAATGTTCAATCTAAATCATTTAAATGTAAGAATAAATATGTGTTTAAGATTACTAGCTCAGGGGCTGGAGCGGTGGCTCAGCGGTTTCGGCGCTTGCCTGGCAAGCACTAGGACCCAGGTTCAAACCCCAGCACCACATACACAACTAAGTGTTAGAGCAACTAAGGCCATGTGAATAACTAAAGTTGTTTCTCCCTTTCTCTGTATCTCTCACTGTACTTCTCTCTTAAAAAAAAAAAAAAAAGATTACTAGCTCATATGTTTTTCTAGGTGGTCAATCAATAGAATGTTGATGTCTATAAATGTTTAGAGTGTAACATTCATTGCTTCTAGGATTTTTCTTCAGCAGCAAAAAATGACTTTTATATTTGTCTAACATCCTGATTTCATGATAACCTAAAGTTAACAATTAAAAATGAGTAAATTAGATTTAATATAAATGGGATTAATCTCCATAAATGTGTTTGTTAGAAGACATCTGATGAATTTGCAAAGTTGAAATGTTAAAACATCAACTGCTAAGTAAATTCGAGTAATCTTGACTTCTTAGTTTCTATAAGGTGTCGTATTTGGGTTTATTAAGTTTGTTCTTATAAATTATATAAGGCAACATACATTTGGGTTTAATAAATGTGCTTGTATAGATTGGTAACAAATATAATTTAAGATTGCTTTTTTTCTGGGTCTTCCAAAGCTAGGTTATTAACAGTTAAATTTCTAACAAGTGGATTCTATAAGCAAAGAGTATAAAGGTTTCAGCTGTGTATCAATTAAATTACTATAAATAGCATAAATATTTAATCTTATTTAGTGAAGTAATTAGTAAATATCAAAAATTTTATAAGGATTGTTTCAAAATGAAGTGCAAGAAAGAGTCAGCAAATAGGAAAGAGACATACATAAGTTATAGATATAGAAATATAGTTTGATATGGAAATTAAAATGAAAGAAGTGTTTCTGGATGAAGAATTATAGAGTGTCTAAATAAGTTACAGAGGGTTTACAGAGGGTGAATCTCAAAAGTTATATGGGATTAAATTAAATATAATTGGGACAAGTTAAAGTTATTTAAGGTTTCACTTAAGTTTAAGCATTAATGTACTGTTATGAACCAGAATCTGATTCTATGAGTTGAAATAACAAGGGTTTCTTAAAATATTGACCTACTCTTATCAGGATAATTACTGGTGTTAGGCTTAATTACCTAGGAAAACTAAATCTTAAAGGAATTGTAATTTATACCTGTTTTAAAACCTTTTAAATGATTACTTCATAACATTAAATGAGCTACTTTTTTGAGGTTATTACAATATAGCTGACACTTTAATATATATAAATAGAACTATATTTATGAACTAGATGTTTATCTGACCCTTGCTTATATGTTATGTAAGTTTATAAAATCAAAACTTATATAGGGTTACAGACAAAATAATTAGCTTTCTGTTTTTTACACACTGTATTTCAAAACATAGGTTACAGCTGTTTACTTTAACTACATAAATGTTTCATGGTTATACATCAGATAACAAGTATATCTCTGATCATCAACACGTTCCTAAATTTAGAAAATTTATAATATACTACAGATTCTGATTTTTTTCCTTCAGTTTAAATTTAGTTAATATAAGGACATTATTCTGGCTTTTGTTTTGTATTGGATTATTCATGTCCTCCAAGTGTATAAAACTTTTAAGGTGTAAAACTTAGGGCAGCATTTTATCATGCTGATATTTCCTAACTAAAGTTGTTTGTAACAATGGTCTCCTTCAGGTTTACATAGAAAACAAATTTAATTGGGACTTTAATTATGTCATTTAATATTTTATAGTTGGGTAAGAATAAACTGACTCTTTACACTGGGATAAAATTTAACTGTACTTTTTGTAAAGTAATAAGGAAAGCCTAATTTATTTAAAGATTAGCAATGTAAAACATAAAAACATTTTGATATCCTTTCCACAAAAAGGAGACCTTTTAGTTTTTGTTTGATTTATGTTTGAGATATAAGGTTGTATATTAACTAATGTGTATATAGACTCAGTAAAACTCTACCATCTTTCTGAGAAACTTAGTGTGACATTGAGGAAACAAATAATTGACCCTGAGTCCATAGATAGCTGCATAATTTCAAAGGACAAATTTATCACTCAGATGTCCCCAGACATTCAGAGGAACTTACCAAATTGGCATATGGCCCTGATCAGTCTTTAGATAACATCCCCCAGCTTGAACCTCCATCTTTTATAACAATGATCAGGAGGAGAGGAAAGAAAAGGAGGAGAGACTGGAAAAAGCAAAAAACTGACTGTGGCCCTGAAAGGAGTAATAAAAAAGAGACATGAAATGGACCCCATGCCACACAAAAGGACTTATGTCCATTGTGAAAAAGGGGGACATTACCTGCTGGAATGCCCACAGGCCAAGTGACTACCACCAAGGCCCTATCCTATCTGTTGAGGCAATGACTGGAGGAATAAATGTCCCCAGGGGCACAGGCCCTTGGGTCCAATGTTCCCCACAGAGGCCTGAAAGGGCTGAGGTAGGCTTTAATGGTTCCTGTGACTCCTATCACCTGTGTGAGCCCCAGGCTTGCTTCTCTATAGGGAGCCTAAAGGTCAGTTTCCTGTTGGACACTGGCACTAGTCTTTCCATACTTGTCTCTTACACCTGATCCCCCTCCTAATACTGTGATGGTGCAAGGAGTGTCCAGAGGGCCTAAACCTAGGAGCTTTACTCTCTCGCTAAGCTGTGCATGGGAAAGGATGATGTTTTCTCACGCATTCCTGATAGTCCAAAAGCGTCCCACTCCTTGTTAGGGAGAGATTCACTTTCAAAGATTCAGGATTCCATCATGATAAATCTAAGGTCCTTGAGACCACTATGCTCACATCTATTAAAATGTGATATAAACCCCAAAATATGGGCCACTAACAGCAGAATTGGGCAAACAAAAAGTGCATTTCAGTTAAAATAGCCCTAAAAGGATCCCCCTGTCCTTCATGCCAGAGGCAGAAACATAACACCTACTCCAAGGACTTAAGGTAATTAATAAAGCAGACATTCTCCTCCATTCTCCTGGACACTGTGATGCCTAATCCTTACACTCTCTCATTTGAGATCCTTGCTCCTGCTACTTATTGTATTAGATGCTTTTTTCTGTAGACTCTCAATTGCAATACATATTTATCTTTGAAGAGCCAAATAACAAATCTGGTTCTCCCTCTCTTAGGTTTAATGCAAATTTTCATTCTGATATTAATTTTTGATATCTTAGTAAGACAGTTTAGGAGAGACAGTAAAATGGCTAGGTAGTCTGGATAGAGGGCCCCCATCCAAAAGCTAGATGGTAGAGGCAGAGAGTGATCGACAGGGCATGCTCAGGGCCTTCAAATGCAAAAAGACCTTGAGGCTCACCCTTATCCCAACTAAGAGATGGGGGTGGTCACAGGTGGGTACTAGGAAGTATTTGCCACGTTTTGTTTTAACCAATGGTGCTCCTGACCAGTTTCAATGCCTGCTCTACATAGATTTTAACCAATGGAGTTGATGCATTTCTCAATGCCTGCTTTGCATGAATGTTAATTATGCTTATACCCAAATCTATATAACCTCTGGCCTAACCTCCATTACATGGTGTCCTGCTTCCAGGTGCCCCTCCGCCTTGTGGAGTCTCTGCTCTTCTTCCTAAATAAATCCTACTCTTTTTACTCCTCCTTCCATGGTTGTCCGTGGATTTTATTCTTCAAATTCATGAGACAAGGACCCAGAAGATTGGCACTGAATTCCCAGGGCGAATTTCCACCACACCAAGAGCTGCAATACCCAGCTTTTAGCTGGAGAGCTGCTAACACTTGCAGTCAGCTCAAATTCCCAGTTTTAACTGGGAATGGCTGCAAACACTGGGAGCAGGCTGTTTTGGCTGCTGGAATCTGTAGTGGCTCAGAGTCCATTCGCCAATGGGAGCAGAGAATCCGGCCTCATCCCAAAACCCTGCATCAATAGTTCAGCTGATTCATTTCAAGTTAATCTGTTAGACTCCAGATGGTGATGAAGATGGAGCCACTCCAGATGTCCTTGAGCACATCTGACATCCAACTGCTTGCAGGTTTGTGGGAAGGGAGAGGACAACCAACTAAAGGGTAACTCTTCAAAATAGATGGGTTTTGGATTTGCTTACTGCTGAAATGGGTGGAGTCTGTCTCTTTCTCAGAGAACAATGCTGCTGTTACATTAACAAATCTGTCCTACTAGAGGAAAATGCTCAATCCCTTATTAGTACATTAACTGAAGACTTGAAAAGCAAATATCAACAGTCTACTCCCTCAGAATGGCTCCAGGGACCAATAACCACTTAGCTTCTTCTCCTCTTGGATCCCTGGCCACTCTTTTCCTCCTTGTTTTAATTTTGCCTTGAATTTTCATATTCTCCAAAAATGTTGAGCAACCAAGTTTCAGTCATCACCAACCACAAGATTAAACAAATATTCCTGTCCAGTTATCAGCCTTTGAGAAGTCAACCTGAAGATCAACATCCCCAGACACCCCAGTCCTAGAATCACCACCCCTGATCAGCAGAAGTAGCTTCAGAAAAGATGTACCTTTGGCCCTGCTCCTTTATGAAATAAAAAAGGTTGGGATGTTAGATGACTATCAGTAATGATGGCCATATTTAGATGTAAGTATGTAAGTACAAATTCCTCTTTTACAAAGCAGAAACATTTAGAGGTACACCCCACCTCCTCACAGCACTGCTGGAATTCCTTTCCCATGGTATACTGCCTCGCTACACCTGAACCCACAGATAACCATTCACTGCCAGCTGTAGTAAACAATTTCAAATCCTCCACCCAAACCCTGTTCTCCTGAGATAGCCAGGAGAGCTAGTAAATTCACTCACTCCAGGCCACATGTTGCTGTTCTCTCCTGTCCTGGGAGCAGCCATCTTGATAACTCTCCTAATACAATCTCCTGTGTCAGCTACCAGGGGTCTCTTTGCTGCAATGAATGTGTCCAACAAGATTTTGCTCCGTGCTCTAGCTGAAGCCATATAAGCTCCGAATCCACAGGGTTTTTTCTGATATCTGCCCCCTCCCACCTGGCAAATCTCTCTGTTCTCACTCAATCATTTTCCTTATACTCTTCCCATAAATATTGTCAATGGATTTTATTCTTCAAATTTGTGAGACAAGAATCCAGAAGGAAATTGGCAAAGTGGAAAATCTAGTCTCGTCTCAAAACTCCTGGAAAATATTTAGTCCATTGCTTAGCATGTAACACAATTATGAGAGATGATAATTTTAGTCTCCTTTCTTATCTGCCTTTCAACAACCCTATAACAATTTAGAATACAGGTGCACACACACACACACTTAAATGATACTTCAATTGTGCTGTCTCCTTTTTCCTCTCATTGTTTTCACATCTTTATTGTGTTTTACAAAGGTGCTTTCAACTAAAATGATCTACTGTATTTTTTAAGGAAAAATAAAATCACTAAATAATTTAACAAGAAATTTTAAATGATTTTTTCAGTGAGTCATAGACTTTTATTTCTGGATGACAAATATAGTTTATCATAAAATTAAAGATCTACTTGGAGCCTCTGGTCATTATTATTTGGTCAAGCTGAGTTCCTGTGTGAAATATTAAAGCAATGACATTTACTTTGTGTTCATTCTACCTTCCTGGAGCTAGTAAATCAGCACGAGAAGAATTTGTCTTTTACTTCTCCCTTAATAAATAGTTATTTTTCTTCTGACACTTGGAATGTTCTACTCTTTGGTCCAGGGAGGTAATGTTTTTGGGACCAAAGGTTTTGTGATTCCTTGTTTATTCAAAGTTCAGAGAGACAGAAGTCAACAGAGGAAAACAGGTTTATTAAAAGTCAGAAATTTAAATAGCTTATTTATGGAAAAGATAGAGGACACCTTTTCTGTCTCAAATATCCATTTTTTAAAAAAATAGAGAGGGGAAAGAGAGAGAGAGAGAGGAAGAGAGAATCAATTTTATTTAGTTTTTCATGTTGCTCCAAGACTTCATTGTGTATGCAGTGCTGGGGTTTGAACTTTGGTCCTCAGGCATGCCAGGCAAGTGTTGTAACCACTGAGCAACCACTCCAGCCCCTCAAATATCTGTTTTTGAGGGAACTCAAGGGCATGAAAAGTTTATACCAAAGTATGGATGGTAAAGTTGGGAGAAAGGCAGGAAGTCCAAGAGATCCACAAGTGTTGCTTTCCTCAAAGAGCACCTCCATCTCTGACTCTTTAGTCTCAATTCCCCTTGTATCACATCAAAGGAAGCCTTGACATCCTGGGGTCAGCATCTGCATTTCTTTTAAGATAGTTGCTTTTTCAGCAGAGAAGAGAAGGAGGCATCACAGAGAACTAACTGTAGAACTGAGAATACCCTGTGAAAAATGGGTTGATAAAGATCTGATTAAGAAAAATTAGAGAAAACATTGGGAGTGGAGAAGGAAGATTTAACTTTAAAAACATCTCCCAAATGGAACTGGTAGAAATAATTTTGATTGATAAAATTTCTTCCATTAGAGCTGGGTGCGGGAGCATACACATTCAATCCCAGTACTTTAAGAGGCTGAGACAGGAGCTTCACAAGTGCAAGGTCAGAATGGAAAACACAGTAGACCCTGTCTCAAAAAGGAAAAAGAGTGGGGATGTAGTTCAGTGATACACCTCTGGGTTCAATCTCTAGTTTAAAAAAAAAATGCCTCCCCTAGAGAATTGCTTTCTTACCCTTGAAGGTCCTCACAGACTCTCAAAAGCAGTCATAAATTTGACACACCTAAAGACAATGAGTTGTAACAACTATTAAGCTCTTATCACTTATCATGCAATCTTTATGATTTTATAGAAGGTTTACTATTGACTATCATTATTATTCCCGCGTTAAAGGTGAAAAAATGGAGATAAAAGGGAATTTATAGCCCATTTACGTCATAAAAGTCATAAATGCAGGCAGGAGAAATAATTTCAGTAGGAATTCAAGCTTCATCTGCCATACCACAGTTTTGTTTGCTGTTTGCTCAAAGTATAAGTAAGTTAGTTTTACAACTGGGAGAAAAGCACCAAGTTAGATTCCTGCCTTCCCACAAAGACTGGAACACAGGGGTCCTATCTTCCTTGAAGATAACATTTCAAAGAACAGTCCAGAACACTGAGAAAGATATTCTTGGGTTGTAAAAATGAGAAGCTCTTATTAAATATTTGCATCTCAAGAATCAAAGAATTTACAATTACAAATTTACCTAAGTAAAAGATTCAAGAAAAGGATAGAAAGAGAGAAAAAAAGGTATCCTGTGGTTAGGCTATCAGGATTATGCAAGGGCCAAATGACAGGGATAGCAGAGTCCTAGAGGCAGGAAGAAGCCTGTGTAAAAGTCAATGCTATTGAAAAGGTTTTAATATAATTCTCAATTTGAAGTAAAAAAATGAAAAAAAAATTGTATACTGGAAATAAGTCCTATTATTACAAAGGAATATTTTTCCTATTGGTACTCAGTATTTAAGACCTGAGCTCCTGGGTGTAGCAGTAGTGACCATCTGAGTCTTGAGTGGGCAGCAGAGAGTAATAAAGTAGGAGCTAACTAATTAGGTAAAGCTTTCCCTTGGAAGATTTTAGTGAAGTAGAGCACCAGTTAATATCTGAGATGTCAATTCATGTGAAGCAGGGACTTATTGGACTGCCAAAAGGGAACAATGGAATCAAGATTTAAAGTCAAATCAAGTTTATTCCCATTCCTGTTTCAACTATCTATAGCAATATTGCAGCCACAGCAAACTTAATTTTACTAAACAATAACTGTTTTATTTTAATTAAGGATTTAGTGTATCAAAAATTCATGTAGGACAAAGTAAAAAGGGTCTGCATCTACTCCATGAAATCAAGACTTGAGCTGAGAAGACAATGGACTGGACTGAACGATTCATGTCCAAAATGGTTTTTTCATTCAAATGTTTGCACCTTGATGATTTAGTTGGAAGGCTGATCTCAGCTCAAACCATCTACCAGAATTCTTGCAAGTGACTTTTCCAGTGTACCCGCTGCAGGGTATTGGACTTCTTACAAAGAACCTCTATCTTGCTGTGAACAAGATAGAAGCTTTTATGATGCTTTTATGATCTTGAGAGGTGGCAGGCAGACCTAAGTCTTAACATGAGGTTAAGGGAATAATTCTATAAACTGGACCTACTGTGCTTACACCCACATGCTTTCTTTTAAAAGCAATTTCTTGGGCTTTGGCTGGTTTATGTCAATAGAATATTCCACAGTGGTCAGAAAACAAACTGTTATCTGCAGAAGTGCAACTCAAAAAGCCGCTTCTTGCCAACTTGAACACAGGTTATTCTGAAGCAGGGAATTCTGTGACCTTTACACATCCCAGATTCCAGAACTCAGGAAGAGAAGATAATTAAGAGTAAAGGACCCTAACCATAAAATCTATTAGAATAAGTTCCAATTTTAACTGGTCATTAAGGGCCAAAGTGATCCAGAGTCGGACATGTAGTATGTCATTAAAATAGCAAAATCTCCCCTCCATGACATTAGACCATGGGCTGTGGGGAATTAGAAATCTGATGCAATCCTTCTGTCAGTCAAAAGTCAAGAGGTGAACATGAGTGAGACTCTTTTAAAACTTCACTGGGGCAACCCAATAAAACTGGAAGACAGGAGGTGTGCACTATCCCTCTCTTCTTTTAGAGGTTCCACTGTTTCCTTTGAGTGTCCTCTTTTCCCATTTTCTTCTATTTTCTGATATACCTCCTAATAAACTCATGCCTGCTACTCTGAGGGATGTCTCTGACATGTTTATGCATGATCACAAGAAACATTAGCTAAGGACATTCGTGATCATTTTGGTTCTGCAGATCACCCTGCTCTGTAACAATATAGTTGACGGTCTCTGGTCACACAGTGACATTTATATTACTCTGTGGGTTTATTCAAGGAGATTCACACCTGAAATGAAATGAAGGGACATAGATCCTTCCTTTCAAAAGAGAATATCTATGAATATGCAGCCATGTTTAAAGTGATCACATTTTTAAAGAGATCAAATTGAGGGAATTCTGTTCCACTGAAAGATTAATGTGCTTTTGATCACAAAATGGAGTCTAGAATTCTTGAGGCTATCATAAGGACATGATAACCACCACAGTCTTTCTCTTCTCTGTTATGCTGAGTAATTTTGCAGCAAAGTTTCCTTTTTAGCACTGAACCTCTACCTCACATGTGGTGGTGAGAATCGTGGCCCTCTTTAGAGGGATTTAGGAAACCAAAGTTTTAATCTTGGTCTTCAGCAAGATATTGAACTTTTTCAGACTACAGCTTTATCTCTAAAAAAGAGAATTAGTGAAATTTTTATGAAAGTGTTACTATAGGTTTAAATTAATATATATAGAAGACTTAGCACTGTGCTAGATGCAAAATACACTTGAAAATGAAAGTGAATTTCCTTATTAAATATATATTCAAGTTTGCTTTTTGATTGTGGCAGTTGACCAAATGGATATAGGATTGGAAACAGTCACGGATAATGTTTTCTCAAATGGAATAATTTTCCTTGTGTGGGATAATGGAAACTATTTAATTGTTACCATTTCCAATGGTAAATTAAAATTTCCTAGAAAACTTTTAAAATACATATAGGCTTAAATCTCATTCTTTACTAAATTTGAATCTTATAGTAAGATGTGAATTCCTTTATATTTTTGGTTAGTTCCTCAGCTGATTCTAAGACATTCAGACTGGCTAGCAGCAGTCTATGGGTTACCATCTAACATGTTATAATGTGCTGAAAAACTCAACCTGGTTCCAGTCATGTATGTATATTTTTTTCCATATACATTATCAACTATTAATCAAAAAGTTAGATGACCTTCAACAACTTAAGAAATATGGGTAATAAAAGTAATAATTATTATTCTGATTTTGTTTTCAGCTAACAAGAAAATCAATTAAAACAATACTTACATTTAATCTGCATCTTGAAAATTTTCATCTTTAAACTAGATGTTAAAATATTCATACACAGGAGTTTAAAAATTATTCAACAACATTTTTGCAGATCATTAATTTTAAATGAGTTTGCAAAAGTCATTCAGGTGTATTGTTAATACATATTATTGACTTAGAACCTACCATTATTAAGTTCTCTATTTTCTTTCCTGAAAGTTACCAACTCAGTGGCCAATTATTTGATTTATTGGCATGTTTCCACGGTGCTTGAACATTTTGAGTTATCTGGAAATCATCAAGCAAAAATGTTTTTGTTCCAATTCTATCTGCTAAAAATAAGGTAAAGTTATCACTTATTCCTATAAAACCAACAAAGCAGATAAAGGAGAGAAAAGCAAAAAGAGAATATCAGGTATCCCAAATTAAGTTTTAAAAATGCTTATAGTCACTCCTATAAAGAATGATTTTTCCCCTCTTCTACTCCCTAAAACATTCTAGCAGATTCTTAAGAACATACTTTTTTCCTTTTCTTTTTTTAAGAGAAAGATACAATGAGAAACGGGAGAGAGAGAGAGAGACAGAGAGAGAGACAGAGAGAGAGAGAGAATCCATTTTATTAGTTTTTCATGTGGCTTTCAAAACTTCCTTGTGTATGTGATGCTGGAGCATGAACCTGTGTCCACACATGCCAAGCAAGTGTCATAACCATTGAGCCTCCACTCTAGCCCCAAGAATGTTCTGTGATCAGAGTTATTATCAACAACAGTTGTAATTCAGAAGGAGGTGGGGAATCTACCATATGAGGTTTCCAAAAACTACAGATACCTGAGGCTTTACCCATGTCATGGCAACTTGATAAACTTCTCTCTAGAACTAAAAACAATTACAGTGAAATATGAAGGAAAATTATTTTGAAAGATTATGATCTAATAATTTGTCATCTTTTTAAAACAAAGTGGAAATATGGTGTGCATCTAATCCCGAGCCGCACATTCAGCCTCTATCTGGGTTTTAAATACTTCTTTCTTCACTATAAGATGTAATCCAGTTTTTTGAAACCCCAAGGCAAGTTTTTCCTCCCAACCACAATGCTGCAGATATTTTACCAGTAGAGGAAAATAACTGAGCAGCTTGATGAAGTCTAAGTTTAGATCACAGGTATTTCATTGCTTTTTGTAAATAATTTAGAACATTGTCAGGCCTACTGCCACAAATCTGTAATTCCAGATAGTCAGGAGGATTAGGAGGATTGCAAGTTTGAGGACAGCCTGGAAATTTTATGGAGACTTTGTCTAAAAAAAGTGACAGTGTAACTCAATTGTAGAGCACCCCTGGATTTAATCCCCACTAGCTTAATAATAATATTGTAGAACAATGTCTCTCAGTGGATATGTGCTATGGTCTAAATGTCTGTATTGCTCCCAAAATTCATATGTTGAAACATAATCTCCAAAACGACAGAGTTAAGAGGCTGAACCTTTGGATAGTGACCAGGTTTTGATGGTAGACTCCACATGATTGGACTTTGTGCCCTTGTAAAAGACACCCCCAAGAGGTAGCTCACCTCTTCTACCTTGTGAGACACAAAGAAAAAATATTAATCTTCACCAAAGGAAATAGGAACCAGGTCCTCAGCAGACACTGAATATGCCAGCACTTTGATCTTGGCTATTCCAGACTCCAGAACTTTGGTGTGTGTGTGTCGGTGGGGAGAGGTTGTTGATAAGCCTCCCACTAATTGATTTTGCCATATGAATACACACAAAATCTTCTGAGAATGTATATTATTGTACGTACCTCAGGAAGGGGCATGATTCTATAAACTTTTCTTACCTGTGAACATAAAAGATAGAAAGAGAGTTTTATGCAAGTAGTGGCACATATTGAGAAAATTCTATTAAGAGGCATTTCTAGGATCATAAAACCTATTTTTTAAAACAAAAGTTTAATGAGTCATTTAGGCCTATATTCAGAGAATGACTGAGTTAAAGTAGAGGAAACTTTTAAAATTTCTAAATCAGAGCACTTATCACTTTTTTTCTTTTGGTATTTGGGGGAATTAACCACTTAGCCACAACAGTAACCCTTTTTACTCTTTATTTTGAGACAGGATCTCCCCAAGTTGCCTACGGCATCGCTAAATTGCTGAGGATTTCTTTGAAATTGCAACACTCCTGTTTCTTCAGCTTGCAGCTCTCAGTTTCTTGAGCTGCTGGGATTGCAGGTATGCACCACTGTGCCCCACAATTTACCAGATTCAAACAAAACAAAACAAAACACTAGTATAGTTATATTGTACCCCAAAATATTGGATAAACAGATAAACATAAAATCATCCATCAATTTAAATAAATCTAGATTATATACAACTGCTGCTACCATGCATTAATGTGAACAGATATTTAACTTTTTAAAGTTAATATCTGTTACTAAATATCAGTCTCTTAATCTGCTGGTTAATTTATGTAAACTTGTAGATAAACATGTCATCAAGCTGGGTTTGGCCATAAAATCAAGTTGTGAATCAAATTTTCACTTTCTTTTATAGGAAAAATTAAACAAAAACCACTCTGCATTTGGATTTCCTCTCCATCTGTCCTGTATCCTTGGTGGCATTCTGATTTAGTAGTTTCAGACTTTTAACTATAGACAGTTTTATTAAATGAGTTCCTACACAGAACACTTATCCATAAAGAAGAACCAAAAGACTCTCTTGTTGGTAAAAGTTATTTCACGTTTAATTCAGTTTAGGTATTTTAATTTATTTCTCAATTTTGTCTTTCATTGCACATAAAGCCTTGATTTATACAGATAAGTAATTGAAACTGGTTTTTAGACTTTCACATGTTATCTTGCTGAACTTTACAATTAAATTCTTCAGGAAGTTTGACAAGTTGTGATTTTTTATTTTTGAAATTAAATCACAGCCTTATCAATATTTAATTGGTATTTGCTTCCTTTAATTGGTTAATATTGAATCTGAAAATAATCCTTTACTAACTGAAATGTTCATTGTTTGAGAAAAACATTTTTCAAGCATATCTTATAATTTAGGAATCTTTCAATAATGTCATTAAATTTGCCTTAGTTTTTCTTTGTAAGTAAAAGTTCAATAGTTCTACATAATAAAAATTATTTTTCCTTGCACTTAAAATTAAGCCTTAGACTTCAATGTTAACAGTGGTAGTATATTTATACTTTGTAAAGTTGACTCGTATAAATTATTAACAACAGCAAAATATGCAAACATTTTCTACAAATCTGGAGCTTAAGATTGCATCTTGTTTTTGTTTTTCTGACACTTAGTTGTGTATGGTGCTGGGGTTTTAACCAGGGTACTCACATATGCCAAGCAAGGGCTCTACCCGCTTAGCCACCACTCCAGCCCATAGAGCTTAAGATTACCATTTTAAATTATTGCTTGAAATTCTCATATTTTAAAATTCTACAGGGACATACAATAGATTCAGCAAAAATATAATTTTAATTCACTTTTTCTAGGACTAGAAATAAGTAAACAAAAAGTAGTGAAAATCCTTTCCCTTAAAACTTAAATAAAAATACAAGTTAGTAATTATATTATCTTGCAATACTTCTGTTAAAAATTCCCTTAACCAGTGTTGGCTTATGTATTTATGAAGTCTCACAGGGTTTTGATATTTTGATGTGTATGTGTGTGTGTATGTGTGTATGTTTAATATTTTTTGTTTTCTTTTTCCTTTTTTTGCTAACATTATTTTCAAATTTTCAATGCAGTTTTCATTGTATTTTGTATATCTTATTTGAAAGATTACTTTAAAAATGTGAACATATGCAAACATTTAAAAGTACTCTTTCAACAATTTTTAATAATCTTATTTAAAGAGCACCTAAAAAATTATGAAAACAGTATCAAAAACCACGTGAAATGTGAAAAGATCAAATACTCAGTCTTTGAATTAATATATCAGGTACATTGGATTAATATCCTTTAGTTCTTTCCTATATTCTTATTGGAAAATGTTCTAATTGTATTTTCATAGACTTTAGTTCTTTTAATATATTTCTTACAGTGTCAATAGCAGTGGATTAATGAAGTATTCTCTGAGAGTATGTATTTTTCTATGTGAGAAGGCAGCTTTCTTTTAACAATATTGTAAGTGCTATTCTGCAGTCAGATTTAAATTTTGTTTACCAAACTCCTTTGGTAACACTGGATTTATGTTGAAAGAAGCTGAGAGTCTTTTTCATACTCTGTGTGTGTGTGAGTGTGTGTGTGTGTGTGTGTGTGTGTGTGTGTATGCAAGAAACACTACAAAGGTATAAACTGTTGAATTTTTTTATGTTGTCTCTGGCACAAACAGCCTACACCCTACTTGTTTTTGTTATTGTATGGAAAGAGACAAAATGAAAGAAATAGAAGAGTCGTAGTTCCACAGGTTTATTTGGGAGAAACCTGCGGGGGTTGAGGGGGCAGTGGACTCTGGGACCCACCTGCCACTTATAGCGTGGGGTAAATATAGATGGAATAAGGGGGGAGAAGGCCAAGGTGTGCGTTTTCTGATTGAAACAGGAGTTTCTGTAGAGGGTGAGTTTCCTGATAAAAGCCCAGTGTCAATAGATTCCAATAAGGGCTGGCCTCAGTAGATTTTGAAAGAGTGAGTAAGGGGCTTGCTGTCTGGCTCACATGAGTGATTTCTGGTAATTTTCCATATCTATCATTTCAGACTCTAAAGGGATATAATGAGTTGGGTCAATGGTATCAAGTTTTTATCCAGTTAGTGTGTAAATAGATATAAGTACTAATTTAACTAGGAAGAATTTTCCCTGGTTATAAATTGAAGCAGGCAAAGAGGAGATAGGAGATAACTTTCTTTATCTGGAGGCAGAGTCTTGTTGGGAAATTTTAGCAGAAGTGTGCTGGATGGTCACAGTGGACTTGGAGGTATCCCATACCATGCATGGCTGACACCTCAGAGAGGAGAGCTGTCAGTGATGTTAGAGGGGAAGGAAAGGCTTCTGGTTGGCTAAGAGGATAAAGGAGTGTGGGGAGCTAAGGTGGGTGTTAAAATGAATGGAGACATTGAATTTGGTTAGGATGTTCCTGCCAAAAATAGGAGTTAGTCATCTATGTGTGAGTGGGGCCTACCAACAGGCACACAAAAATGAAAAGTTTTTAAACTACGATTTTAGTTTGGAGTTGTGGGATCCCATTCTCCAAGGTCCCAATTTTTCTATCTGCCTACAGATAATCTATTCCTTGCCGCAGTTCCCCTCTGAAGAGGTCCTTGACTGCTGTCAGGGGAAAAGGGCGATGACTTTTCTGCTTATTTGTGCTGACAATGGGCCATTGGCTATGACAATCAGGGAAACTCTCCAGAGGGTCTATCTAGGGGGACTCGGTAGAAGTTGGGAGGCAGCTGCATGGAAGGTCATATTTCCATGACTACTTGGCACTTAATGGACTCTAGGCATTTTGTACATCCGGGTAATCCAGAGGTCCGTGGTGGTGATGGTTGTCAGGTGACTGAACATGGTGTACATGGGGGAGGGATCGTGATAGAACAATGATTAATTCAACACATTATTCTCTGTAAATAATTAGTGTAAAACAGTGTTACCAGGCAGTCTTTGAAGACCATGAAGGTAGTGACTTATTAGAGCCTAGGGTGTGGTCTGACATGTCATTTAATTGTGAGTGAAGGTCATTCACAGCTTTAAGAACCTTTGTATTTTTGCTAGGAACACATTTAATTTTTATAATGGCACAGGTGTTCCTTTGAATTGAGGAGTGCCAACTGATTCCTGTAATATAGATTTTTCTTGATATTACCTGTGTTAGCAGAAGGATCCCTTTAGCTGTGTCACTTAGGACCCTCTTGGTAAAGTCAGTTAAAACTTTTACATGTCACATTAGATCTTTTAGATTGATCTGAGAGGTAAATGTTAGAACTCAACAATCATACCAGTGAAAAACATTTTGAGATTACCCATATAAGAGCTTAGGGAAATTTGTGGATCTCAAACTGACTTAGAATAAACTTGACTCTGGTAGGGTCTTCTGTAACCCTTTCTTTATTATCTCCCAGTTTTCTTTACTTGTGAGAGGAATGACATAAGTGTACCGCTTGAGTTACATTAAATGATTAAATGCCCATGTACAGCAGTGCTTTGGTTATAACTCTCCTGCCAGGTGTCCCAAACCAAGTTGGTCAAAATTAACATTTTTCGTATCTATACCTAAGTCAGCTGAGATTCCTCAGGAGACCACTTTTGGAGACATGTTAGAGCCTCTTGGCTCCTTTAGCCTTCCTCTACCATTTGGTGCCATCTGGCAGGATGGGTCAGGGTCTTGCTGATCACATCTGGCTTCCCTTGGAAGCATCAGGGACAGTTCCCTTTCCAATGACCATCGGCTTTGCAGACTGTGAACAAGTCGCTTTGTCCCCTGAATTTTAGGTGATCAAATAGGGCAGGGGCCAAAATATTAAAATTTTCCTTAACCCTTTAACTTCCTTAATTTTGGCATCCTGTTTCCTATTGAACATTCAGCATGCCAGTCTTAAAGTGGAAGTATTGGGCTTTAATTTCAATGTGCACAATTTTATAGTTACCCCTTTTGTTTTATTAGTGTCAGTAATAGTACTTGAAGTTAGTATTATATCTTATCTCTCCTCTAGTCATTGGCATGTTGTAACTGAGGTTTTTTCAGTTATAAGTAGTATTTCTGTGAAACACTAATAGGCAATAGTTCTAAAGTATTACAAGGAAAATACAAAATGGAGTTAACAAGGGTAGAAACATATTCAGCTTGTGAAATATACCACTTACCAGCAATTTATATAAAAACATATTTTTTAAAAGACTCAAATAGTGTTTCTTGAGATAAATAAAAGACATTCAGATATTGTCTCTTGCACTTCCAGTTTTACTGGGAACCCCAGAGAAGTTTACAGAGAGTTCCGCTCAGGTATACTTCAACTACCTTTCAGCAAGATGATATCAAGATTTTCAATTCCTTACTGTCATGGCAACTCTAGGTCATTTTGGCCCATGCTTACCAGTTCTAACTGTATTTCTTTTGTTTTTTTCTTTTCTTTTTGGTCTTTTTACTTTCTTTTTTTTAAGAGAGAGAAGGACAGTGAGAAAGAAAGAGAGAAACAAATTTATTCAGTCTCATGTGGATTTTTTTTTTTTTGCTCTGATACTTAGTTGTGTATGTGATGCTAGGGTTTGAACTCCTGTCCTGATGCATGCCAAGTAAGTGAGCCACTGCTCCAGCCCCTCTAATTGGATTCTGGGTAGGAATAATTATCCTTATCTCCCTGAGTTTCAGGATCTTGTCTCAAAAGTCTTCTCATTCAGAGTCACTTAGTTTCCTCCATTTAGCATAATTTGGGGCTTGCATTTCCTCAGCAGATAATGGGTAGTTTGCTGAGGAATGTGACGTAGTCTGTGCAGTTAGATCAGGCAGGTTCCCCTGCAGTTAAATTGCCTTTTGGAAAAGAAAGCATGAAAATAAGTACAATTGGCCAATTTTATAGAATTCTTTTCTCATACTAATGTTCCCACCATTCATATCTGTCTGTCTCCTAATATTGGGAGAGGTGGCTACAAGACAGAGAAAGAGAAAGGGGTGACTCACTCACTGTTAGATTGATGGGTAGGAATCTGACTTATGGGTCCTTGGATCACATTAATTAGTTATATCAACCTGTTATCCAGGGAGCTGTCAAGGGCCTCCCTCTACAAACAGGTGAGATGCCACAAAAGATGATTAAAGTGGAGATGGAGCTTCAATGTGTGACGCATTGTCTTTTGGCCATGTCTAGAAACCCTACATTCACCAGGGACTAACCCTGGCCAGAGAATTAGGGTGTTTCTAAAAAGAGCTCAATTTCTTGATTGAATGGATTGCCATGAAAGGAAATTAAAGTAAGATCAGATTAACATTCTCTCCACTAAGTCAGAAAGTGATTCATAAGTCTTAACTCCAGCAAAGTCTTTCCCCTGAGTCTTAAATCTGGCAGCCACATGGCTGACAGAGTCCTGGTATTTTTTATAAAAAAAGAGAGTGTACAAAATGGAGTAGGAAACTCCTGCAAGAAAAGTGATAGAGAAATTTTCCATTTCACTCCCTCACCCTTCTGAAGATCCCAGGCGAATTCCTGTAAATGTAACACAGAGCATGGCTGGGTGGATTCTGTTTTGTAAATTTAAGGAAAGAAATCCATGGACACAAGATCAGACAGAGCAAAGTAATAGGATTTAGAGAACAGAAAGGAAGCAGAATTCCCAAAGAGGGAGGGGTCCCAAAAAAGGGATCACATGAGGGGATTTTCATTGAAGAGAAAAATGTGAAACGTTGAGCAGTGTGGAAAAAGAGAAAGTCTGGAGTAGGATATCTCACCTGGAGTAAAGGTCTAGTCATAGGGAACTTCAGACTCCTCATCATTGCGGTGGAGGTTTTAAAGATCTCTGTGAATTTGTAAGACAAACATGCCATTTTAGGCCAGTGACTACTATTGCCCAACCTGTAACACCAACGTTCCAGGTTTGACTGTGTCTTGGAGATGGAGGGTCTGGATATGTTCAGGAAGTCACCCAAAGGGGGTGTCTTGTGGAAGCTTTGGTGGGATCTGGGCCATGGACAAGAAGCATTGAGGAGGGCCCCCAAGGAATCTGGTAGCGAGAAAGCCAGGAATCCAGAAAAGTCAGAGAGAGTCACTCACCCAGTAGGTTAGGCCTGGTGGGTGTGGTATCCAGCAATGTGAGTGGTCCTTACTGAAGCTACTGGAAGGAAAGGTGGAAATGGGAGATAGGGGGTCGAAGTCAAGGGAAGACTCAGAGGAGCCATTCTTGGTGGGAACCTTGAAATATATGTCCCAATTCATATCATTTACCATTTTGTTGTAGGAAGTTATCAAGATTTGTTAGTTTTTTTTTTAAATCAAAGATCCTGAATTACAAATTTGGGCCATTTAATAATGGAGAGGTATGACAGAAATAACAGAAGAAAACAAATCATCCTTCATTTACTCCTTGCCACCCAGTGGCACAGATAGATCACCTGGGAATGAATAGGCATCCCCAACTCTTATCCCAAGGTGAGCACCCCTGGGATCTGGAAATGAGGGAGTCTCTAGCAGAGTGCCTCTGCAAGAGACCCAGATTCTCTCTGGTGTGATGATCAATATGACTGGTGTTGGATGTGGGAATAAAATGGAGAAGAAGTCTGTGACCTGGAGGTCTGGCCAGACAGAAAGAGGGGAGAGACAAGAATGAGGTTTCCAGAGGACACCAACAAAGAGCTCAGAAAACTCTTCTCCATTCTTGTAGCAATAAAGCTGCAAAAATGTCATCCTGGGAGGGGGTTGATTTCAGGTAATAAACAAGCAGCTGTTTAGGTGTAGCAAACTTGGAGAGTGCTCTGAATCTTAAATCTTGCATGAAAGGGAAGAGGGATACAAGAAGAGTAAGACAGAATTGGAAGGAGGAGGATGGGAGGAAGCATAAGAGCTCAGTTTTCCATTCCCGGGTTTTGGCACCATTATTGTAAGGGAAGAGGTGAATGAAGGAAAGAAAGAGAAGAGCAGTGGATGTTTGGAAGAAACCTGTGGATGGGCACTCAATGAAGTATGGGACTCACCTGCTGTACAGTCTGGGATAGATATAGAGGGAATGAGGGGGGAGTAGGCCAAGGTGTGAGTTTTCTGGTTAAAATAGGAGTTTAGGTAGAGTGTGATTTTTCTGATAAAGGCCCAGTGTCAATAGATTCTGAATAGGGCCCAAGTCAGTAGACTGTGAAACAGTGAGTAGGGGGTTTGCTCTTTGGCTCACATGAGTGGTTTCTGGTAATTTTCCATACCCATTAATTATTATAATGTTGATTGTTTTTCTATGCTAAGAACTTATTTCAACAGAAACAACTGCATATTTCTTGGGACACATCAAAAAGACATTCAGATTTGAATGAAAGTCTCAAAAATGGATACAATTTGTAAATATAGGAAGAATCAGAATAATTCTTTTTTTGAAAGAGGAGAGGAGAGAGTGGGAGAGAGAGAGAGTGAGAGAGAAAGAATCAATTTTTATTGAGTTTTTCACATAGCTTTCATTGCTCTGACACTTAGTTGTGTAAATGGGTGCTGGGGTTTGAACCTGTGTACTTGCACAGGCCGGGCAAGCACTGTAACTGCCAAGCCACTGCTCCAGCCTCAGAATAATTCTTAATGTGAGGAACACCTTTCTCGAAAGGGTTTAGAAGTAGAATTGAGCACATTATATTGGGTCACACTGTTGGAGTGTGGTGAAAGGAGATGGGTCTGTCTGTAAGGGAAGCTTTAGGGGACTATTAAGTGTTAATGATTTAGGAATGAAGAGCTGGATTGCTGGGAGTTCTGAATGCCATTTTGGAGGAATTTGAGTTATAATTTTGATTTAAGTTATTGCCATTTGAGAGTCATTCAACTATTTATCAGGGGGGAAAATGGATAAGTATAAATTAATTGTTTCAAAATATTAGTCTAGTTTAGAGCAAATAACAAATTTAGATAACAATGTGGATTCAGGAGGAAAGAAGAAGTTGGAAAGGGAACAACAAATTCCTCACCAGAGTTTGTATAGGGAAACTTAGAGTTGCATTTTTAAAAATTTTCAGCCTATTTTCATAAGACATTTGGATATCCTTCAGACTTGAGAACATTTTCTTTAGTGCAAACAAGAAAAAAATATCATACAATACAGCCAACGTAGCGTTAAGTACTGATTTTATCAACTTGGGCACATAGACTGTGCTCACGATCCGTGTGCTCAACAAAGACAGCAGGAAATGCTTTGTCTCCAGCGTCTAGATCTCGGTTCATACTTCTACATGATGAGTTCAAAATCTACCTTCTTCCTTCCCCACCTGAAAGGAATTCCATTAAATCTTTGGGTCAGGAGGAAAAGATGAGCTATCAACTTACCACAGGCAGCGATTGACAGCTTTTCCATTTGTATATGCATTTCAATCAATTTTAAATCAGAGAGACAATAAAGCAAATCTTTTTTAGCTTTCAATTTGCCTCTGCTATGATGGGTGCCCTGTCTGATGTTTACAGTTCACAGTCTCATAATAATGGATGATTTTAGCACCTTGCTTCTCTCCATATATTTTTCTAACTCTTTCAGCAATTTCATTAGAGTTGTTTTTTAAGATGACAATTAGAATGAAATGAAAAGCTCAAGAAGCAGTTTAAAGCTTAAGAAAAAAGGAAATGCAATCTAACTTTGAGGGGGAAAAAAGAGTTCTCTGCTTATTCTGATATCTTCATTTACTTTCAAATTAAAAAATGCCCAATAGCTTTTGTTACCCTTTAGGCTGACTGCAACCGCTCTACAGATGCAACATTGTCTAGCACATTTCCCATGATTGTTATTCTTCCCACCTCCTGCACATATCTCTTCACAAAATATCACTCCACCAAATAACACTACCTTATTGGTTTACACAAAGTGGTCTTTACTTGGATTTATCTATTTATTTATTCAAATACATCTGCTAGTCTATAAAATTAATTAAAACTGCTTCTAAACTCTATTGTTACATTTTTGGGTTTTGTTTGTTTTTAATTTCAGTTGACATTAACAAGGATCTTCTTTTAATGTTATTTTGTTAGTAAAGATTTTGTTTAATATAGTTTCCTTTGAAACAGAGTAAGGTGTAGCAAGTTTGAATTATTCTTTTACAAAGGAAAAATAATATTCATGTTAAACATGTTAAAGTAATATACATTTAATTCTTGATAAGCCAAATGTCTTATCTATCATTCATCATTTCACTATCTTCTCTTCTATAAATGTATCACTTCCATGAGTGTATTTTCCTCTATGGTTTCACAGTGACCAAAGATTGTATCACAGTGACCAAAGTTGGAAAGGAGCAAATGATTGTCAATTAGTAAATAATAACATCACATTTTAGTATATAGAACACAACCAATTGGTGAGAAAATTACATTGGTAAGTAAGCATTTGTTTGTATTTTTCATCCAATTAGAACTACTTTAGATCAGACCACATTTATTATGATGTGTTTGGGTGCCATATTTCATGAGTCATTTTCTAGTTACAGGTGATGAGATGTCCACCAAATATAACTTAGAAAACACAGGTATTTCTTCGCTCTGTATGAGTTCCCAGACTCTAATCGATTTAGGTACACAACTATCTACGGAGTCAACAATGTCAGAAGATATATTTCTCTACATATTGATATAGAATAGGAGAGATGGTAAAATGGCTAGGTAGTCAGGACAATGGGCCCCATTCAACCACACCTAGAAGCCAACTAGTAGAGAGAGATTAATGGCAAGCTCAGGGCCTTCAAACTAAAAAGACCATAAGGCTCACCTGTGAGCAACTCCTTTGTTTCAGAGGCTGGGAAACTAAAAAGTGGGGGTGAACACAGATTGGACTAGGAAAGATTTGCTACCTGTTTTGCATAGATTTTAACCAATGATTTTGGTGCTTAGTTTCAATGCCTATTTTACATAGAGTTTAACTAATAATGTTGATGCACTTCTCAATGCATCCTTTAGATAAATTTTAATCAAGACTCAAACAAAACCAATATAAACCCCCATCTAACATACATAAGACAGTATCCTGGTTCCAGGTACCCCTCTGCCTTGTGGAGACTCTGCTCTCCTTCCTTAAATAAATCCTACTCCCTTTACTCTTCCCTTCTGTGGTTGTCCATGGATTTTATTCTTCAAAACCATGAAACAAGAACCAGAAGAAGATTGGTGCTGAATTCCTGGGGTGTGCTTCCACACCAAACGCTGCAACACACCTCTTAACAGTAGTGGAGAAAAATTTAGCTCTAGCTGGGTAGCTGCCAACACTATGGATTGCGGAGATCTGTGGCCAGTCCAAATTTCCAGTTTTAACTGAGAATAATTGCAAACACTAGAAACAGAATGGGCTGTGTGGCCACAGAAATTGCCTTCAGCCTAAACTCCATTGGCTATGGGAGCAGAGAATTATGGCCTCACCTCAAAACCCGGCATCAATACATCAAGTACTAATTTCTATTGATCCCTATTTTCTATGTGACTTTTTTTCATGTGGCAGTAGAGTGGATGCATATTATTCTAGTGTAATAATTCCTGAATCAAATGGACTTCTTTTTCCCCAGGTTGGTACCATTTATGAGGGAAACTTGACCCACAATGCTTGGATGGATTACCATAGACAAAGAAAGGGATCCTTTGTGGAGGTCCTGACTTGTGTCTGTGTGAGTCTGTGATAATCTCCTGGGGGCAGTGTTCCCTCCAGAGACAGAAGACAATCAGGAAAACATGATGGACCAATTGAAAAATCCTTCAGCCTGCAGGAGCCAGAGAAATATGGATGTATATTTGGTAAGATGAGTGGAATGATAAGACCACATCAAGAAACAACCCAAGGAAGGAAGGATTTTACACTATTATGATTGCTATCTTCAAATATGAAAACATTTAACACATATTTAGAAGCTATTCATAATATTTCAAACTCTAGGCTAGGCACAAAGAATATAGTGCCATAAATAGAGAAAAAAATAGTGATTGTTCTTTTGAAGGACCCAGGAAAGGAGGAATCATTATGATTATTCTGCAGAGTTCATGTGGTGGAATTAGAAAGCAGTAGGTTTAAGTGATAGAGACATACACTTTCTTTTGATCTTGGGAAACATTTTAATAGTAGCAAAAGTTCTCCCTAATCGTATGTCATATGATGTATGTCATTTTTCAGTTCTCCAAATTTTGCCTACAGTTTAATAATTTGTTTATCATTCTATTTTGTGACTTTTCCTTGAAGCTGAGTATGCATTCACCAGCAGCCCCAATAGATTTTTTCTAGTAATTTATACATATCAAATTTTAAAGCTTACCTGAATGTTGTTTTGAATTCAGATTCCATTTTTCCCTAAGTACTGAAGCCACCATGAACTGAATTAAACTGTATTCCTACATTTTTCTTCCACTTAACACACATCTTCCCTTAATTACACCATATTAACTCATAAGACTCAAGGGACTCACCTTCATCTTTGAATTCCTCCTTTTTTGAATTCATCATTTCTCAATTAGTAGAGATGTATCATTGATGTTTTGATGTTTTTCTGTAATGACTCATACTTTCATCAAAACCAGAACCAATGGAAATTGTCCTAAATTCTGCTTTCTCTTTCTTTGAACAGACTCACAATTAAAGATATTATTTTTAGCTTAGATGATAAATTTTTCAAATCACAAGTTATAGTTATTTGAATAAATACTCATTTTCCTAATAGTATAGCTCACGGAAGGAGGATTTGAATAAACATCAAAAGATGTTGCATGACTGTAAATTTATAAGAATAACTCATATCATTCTTGAACTACCATTTTTGGATTTTAATTCTACATCTTTAACTTATTGGAGATGAATTAAGATAAATGGTCAAATCCCAAAATCAATTCAAGACAGGATACTATAGCATATCAGTTGCCTAATTTCAATGGGAAATTTTCCTAAATTCCTTCCTCATTTTTGGTGTATCCTGGCATATGATTTCTCCCAGATGTTCTTGAATTGTTATCATACCTTGAAGAATACTATGCACTTTTGGACTGATTTATTCTACATGCAAATGTTGTCTTCCTCTGAAGGTCTTGGTTTATAGTAGTTTCGACTATGACCTTCATTTTCTCAGATATTCACTTGTTAATATTTTCTCTAAATTTTATAGTATTTAAGGCAGACAATTAATTTCCTTGAGTTTCTTCCAGTGCTTTTCCCTTTATTGTAATATATGCATTGTATGCAAAGATATTGTAAATATCTTTATCATTTTTTATTAAAATCCATTATCTTTTTTCTGAATTCAAATTTAAATTTAGGTTGTCTCAAAATGATCCTTCTCAGTGTTGTTGAGAAATCATCTTAATGAAAATAAAAATGAAGATGATAGTGATAAAAATGATGATAATCCTCACTTTTAGGTCTGTGGCTTTGGATGTGCTAGATTATGCTTTATATCAATTAAATCACTTAGCCCTCTTAAGGATCCCAGGAAATAGACAATTTAATTATACATCACAAAAGTTAAAAGTGAAATCTGGATGTGAACCTAGGCAGCTAGTCTCCAGGTTCAACCCAGACTGTACTATTAGCTGTTAACATATCAAGCACTTAGCATATAGTATCTCACAAATACTTAGTAACTCTTAAAATAAGTAGCATTATCATCTTAGGATAAGCATTTTGGATTCCTCAGGCAACACAGAAATGTTGAGGAGGAAATGGGATCCAAACTCAGATGTATCTGAATGTGGTCTGGATTCTTAATAGCTGTTATATTTTAAGTTCATGCAGTAATAATATTATGGGCAATTGGGAGAAATCATGACTTATGAAAGCTAAAATACAACTAAAATCAGCATAGCAGTATGTAAGTGTAAAATTACTTGCTCTAAACAATTTTCCCAAAACAACAATGATAATATTCATTTTATTGTTTTCATTATCTTACAACATGATATTTTTTTAGATAGAACCTGAGTTAGGCAATGCCATTTTGAAACATTTTCTCCATCTTAGAATGAATTACCACATGTACTGACCCTAAACCCACAGACAAATACTCTACAATCATGCAAAGTAACTGTATACAGTCCTATCCTCATAAGAAAGGATTATTCCCTGAAAACTCCCTAGCATTGCCCTAATCCCTTCCTCCCCCACTTACCCTATATCTACCCCAGGCTGTAAGAAAAAGGGGGATCCCAGCCTCCACTGGGTCTCCCCTCCACAAGTTTCTCCCCAATAAACCTGTGTTACTATGAGTTACTCTCTTTTTCTTTTAATTCCTTCATTTGTTTTTCTTATAATTTTTAGTTTACTGAATCTATCATTTATTTTATACATTTGATTAATATATTATAAAATCTTTTAATGGTATGGGATAGAAAAGGCCTTGAAATCATGTCCAACATTACAGTAATGAGAATCTGGTGGAGTTCATCAAAAGACTGATGCCCATATTCTATCATCTTCCTTCCATGTACTTCTACTAAGAATCTTCTCTCCTAAGTCCCTAATTACTATAAAATGTATTTTATGGCAGGTGTGATGGCCCACACCTGTTTTTCCAGTAACTCAGGTTGTTGAGGCAGGAGAATTCCAAGTTCCAGTCACAGATACTTAGCAAGATCCTCAGGAACTTAGCAAGAACCTGTCTCAAATTAAAAGGGACTGGAGATGCAGTTCAGTGTTAAAACATCCTTGGGGTCAATATCCAGGGGGGAGGGAAGAAAGAAAGAAAGAAAGATAAAGTAGATAAATACATTGTGGTTATATTGAGAAATTTTTTTAAAAGCCTACTCTTTACAGACTAATCCTGTTGTTATGTTGTGCATAGATGAGTGACAGACATGGAAAATTATCAGAAGCCACTCAGCCAGGCAGCAAACCCCTACTCACTGTTTTGAAATCTACAGACTTGGGCCCTCTTTGGAACCTATTGCCTAGGTTTCTTATAAAAGGATCCCCACCCTACTGAAAAAATTCCGGCTGTGACCCCATCCACCCATATTCAGTTTATAAAAGATCACCTATCCAAAAAGCCAAGCATTCATTTTATACTTTTGAAAGTATATCCCTGCAACAGTGAAATAAATCTCCCTGATCTGTTGAGGTCTGGATCCATTCTTTTCAGCTGTTTTTCCTTTCAATTGTTGCAGAAACCCAGCATGGGAAGACGGAACTCTTAGGCTCCCTCTGGTTCTCTACACACCACTTCTGCCTTATTCTTTCATCTTTCTGTCACTATTACCCTTCATACAAGATTTGAGATTCAGAGCACACTCCAAGTTTCCTACAGCTAATTAGTGGGTAGAATGCAAACCAAAATCAACCCCCTCCCAGGTGAGATTTTTGCAGCTTTATTGCTATGTGAATAGAGCAAGAACTTTTCTGAGCTCTTTATGGGTGTTCTCTGGAAACCTCATTCTTGTCTTTCATTTTGTTGTTGTACCAGACCTCCAGATCACAGATCCATTCACCATTTGGTCCCTGCATCCAACACCAGTTATCCTAATCAACTATCCCAAGAGGTAAGACTCTGGGTTTATTGTAGAGGTACCCTGCTAGAAAACCCCTCATTTCTAGACTCCGGGGGTCCTCACCTTAGAACCAATGTTGGGACACTGCCTCCCACCCAGGTGATCCAGCTCTGCCACCAGGTGGCAAGGAGTAAACAGAGGACACTTTGTTTTCACCTGTTGCCTCCATAGCACCTCTCCCTTATGGGGGCAAAACAGTCCATTCGTTGTTTCCATAATGTAGATGTCCCTCACTGGATGAATGGATCCAAAAACTGTGATACATATATACCATGGAATTTTACACAGCAATTAGAAACAATGATATTGCAGCCTTTGAAGGTAAATGAATGGCCATGGAAGAAATTATGCTGGGTAAAATCAGCTTAACCCAGAGAACCAAGGGTCGAATGTCTCTATTCATCTGTGAAGGCTGGAACTAGACCCTGGCCATTGAGAAAGGTGGTCTATTATCATGTGTTAAATCCGGATTAGGTGTTATGTTATACAGCCTAATACTTTTTTAGAGACATTGTGGGAAGGGGAAAGGAGGGATAAGGGTGGGTAATTGGAGGGGGGCACTCCTGGGGGCAAATCTAGTATCCAGAATTTGTACACGTTTTATATTATTTTGTTAAAAACTTGTATGGTTGTTCAATAATAATTTTCTCAATAAAATAAAAACAGTCCATTGGTGGAGATTCACCCCTTGGTTGTCTTTTAAAATATTTCAAAACTCTTCCCTTTCAATCTGCTTAAGCCTAAGCACATTATCTGCTTCAGCACCCAAATTTAGCCTCATTACAAATTAGACAACCAGACACAATGACCCTAATTCGGGACCTTTGATTCAAAAATACTAATAGATCTTGATAGCTTTCCATGCTAACATGCCAAAAGGTCTGAAATTCCTTATCTCCAGGCTTTTCTTTCTTTGTTTGCTGCCTTACTTCTCTGTGTCAACCTTGCTCTGCTCTCCTACTCCTCTTCACATACTCTCCTTCCCAAGAAACCTTCAAACCCACACCCTTCTCCCTCCTCCTGTAACACCTCCTTTCCAGCCCCTGAAGTTGCAGATGAACCTTCTCCTTACTATATCCCCAATCCTCCTAATAATATCAGCCCACCCCATCTCCACCCTCAGTCCTTCCTCAAGCCATTCACCCTCCACCCACCCACCTTCTCTTCCTTCCCCTCCAATTACCCACTCAAAACCCCACAACTCCCAACCTGAATACGTATTTCCTCTCCGTGAGGTGGCAGGAACTGAGGCCCCTATTCAGGTTCATGTAACCTTTTCCATGTCTAAATGTCCCAATCTTGACCTGGAGTCTCCAGCTGGCACTCTTTCTCCACATCCAATTCGTTAGTAGTCGTCCACAGACATTTGCAGAAAGCTTAGACAATTAGTGAAGAGTCCCTAAACCTCACAGCAGCAACTCCTAGGTACTGCCTTTAATGTCTTTAACAACTGGGAGGATGAGGCCTGGAGGGAAAGAGGAAAACAGCTCAAAGCCAAATACCGAGGTCTGGTTTTTACCACCAATCACCCCAGACCCTGCTGGTCCTCCTACTACTGGTCCAGCCTGCTACTAATGTGGCCAAGAAAGGCATTGGACTAAAGCTTGCCCTAATTTTGAGGCCCCCTCCAGAAACCCATACAATACCCCCTAATTGCCTAACAGTGCTCCAAAATGTTCCTTTTCCCTCCACTAAAAGGGAACTCCTTTATTTATTAGGCCTCTTTAATTACTTCCAAATCTGGATCCCTAATTTTTCTATTATTGAAAAATCTCCCTGAGAAGCCTCAAAAGGGGATTTATCTGAGCCCCTTTTATCCCCCTCATCTCTTTCCTCAGCTCCTAAGACTTTCCAAAATTCCTCTTGTGGGCTTCTACCCTTAACTTAACAAATCCCTCAAAGTCTTTTTTCCTCTCTCTCCTTTCGAAACATAGCCAAGTTTTAGGAGTCCTCTATCAAAAGGCAGGGGACATCCCACAGCCCACCACCATTTTATCCAAACCATTTAACCCTGTATACCAATGCTGCCCTTATGTGTAAAAATCCTAGCCACTGCCACCATCCTCATACCTGAGGCACAAAATATCATCTTAACACTCTCTTGGATTTTCTCAGCCATAAAGCTTTTCTACCCCTACTCCTTTCCAGAAGTCACTTGTTACATATGCATCTTATTGATCCCATGGTCTCTTTCAGACAAGATTTTCACTAAACTCTGCAACCCTTTAAACCTTCACACGACTGGCTCTATGCCATCATCTCTAATCTATCACTCCTGATCTGATTGACACCTGAGACCTCATTATCAACCCTTTATCATATATCACAGACCAACTACTCCATGATTAACCTGACTGGTTCATTGACAGTAACTCCCAAAACAATATCCCTTTTTGGAAGTTTATGCCATTATTCAAGACCATACTACAGAAAATTCTCCTTTTGTCTTAAACAAAATGATCGAAACTTCTTTCCTGTCCTCCAGCACTACCTCCCAACTTCTTACCTGTCCTCCAGCACCACCTCCCAACAGGCTGAACTCAGCTCTCACCTGAATCCTCACCCTAGCTAAAGATATATCTCCAAGTACATCTATAAATCATACGTTCAAACTTCCTAATCTGGAGAGAAAGGGGATTCCTCACTCAAAGGGGGACACCCATCTGCCATGCTCACCTTATTGAATAATTGCTAAGAGCGCCGCTCCTCCCCTTCCATGCTGCCATCCTACATTATAAGGGACACCAGATGGACAGAACAAATAATATATCTCATTAGGAAACAATGAAGCAGATTGGTTAGCAAAACAGGCTGTCCAACTAAACCAACATACCCACACTTCCACACCTCCTAACTCTACAGGCTTGTCCACCCCAATAAAACTTCAACTTTCCCCAGAAGACACCAAAACACTATTATACTACCTCCATAATCTCTTACACCCTGATCTCTGATACCTTCGATTATTTATACAAACTTCTGTACAACTCCCCCCCCTCCGATCTACAATTCCTGCAACAGATAACTAGATCTTGCACTACTTTGCTTAAAAGTGAACCATAATTCCAATATCAGGCCCAATCAAATGACCCGCTCCTGCTTCAGCTCATCAATTCAACACACCAGTTACTCAATCAGATAAATCCCATTTTAGCTCAAGGGTGCTGGATGTGTCTAAGGCCTGGCTTCTCTCAAAATGCACAAGACCCCTTCAGCTGCTCTTAATTGTACCACCCCTTTGACAACACCACCCCAAAACTTACCTCAGCCCAACTTTACCAAATAGCCCCCTTATGTTTCCCAAAAGGGACAGGATCTAACAATGTAGAAAACATCCCTGACGAACAATGTTTACAGACCCAGGAGATCTCTAAAACAGGACAAGAATCATGCTGCCCAACCTCTCCAGAAGTGACATTTCTTTGTGGGCAATAGATATATCTCTGCTTTCTTGCCCAATGGAAGGGAACTTGCAGTATATTATTCCTTACTCCCCAAATAGACATAGTTACAGAAAACCAGGGGTTATCTATTCCAGTCACTGCCCATATCAGAACAAAAAGAGCCATCCAGTTTATCCCTCAATTAGGAAACCTTCAGATAACTGCCAGAAAAAGCACTGGAACTATGGTACTGGGAACCTCTATAACCTACTACCACACACTATCCAACATAGAGACAATATCCAACAGGCAGAAGAATCAATATTAACATTACAAAACCAACTAGATTCCTTGGCCTCAATGGTCTTACAAAATCACTTTGGTTAAGATCTATTGACTGCTGAAAAAGGAGGGTTCTGTTTATACCTACAGGAAGAATGTTGTTTCTATGTGAACCAGTCCAGGTTGGTAAGAGATAAAGTAAAACAATAAAAGCTGGAAAAATGGAGGAAAGAACTGGAAAAATCCTGGGGTACCCCATGTGGGTATATACATCCCAAAGGGCCTCCTGGTTATTACCCTTTTGACACCCCTACTCTTAATCATTTTAATTCTTACTTTTCTCCCTTGTTTCATTAAAATTTCCCAGAAATTCATGACAGAACAAGTCACAGCCATTTCCAGAGGTGCCACACATGAACATGTCAAAGTCATGTTCCTGCTCCAGACTCTTGAAGGAAGGACTCCTTCTTTGGCTCCATGCCAGCAGGAAGTAGCCAGATATGATGTAACTCATTATATCCCTTTAGAGTTTGGAGTGATGGAAGTGGAAAATTACCAGGAGCCACTCAGCCAGGCAGCAAAACCCCTACTCTGTTTCAAAACCTACAGACAGACGGGGGGCCTTATCAGAAGATCCCCACCCTACTGAAAAAAACCTGCTTAACCCACCTACTCAGTCTATAAAAGATCACCTATTCCGAAGTCAAGAGGCCATTTTCCAATTGGAAAATATGTCCATGCAACTACTGATCTGCTGAGGTCTGGATCCTTTCTTACTGCACTCTGAATCCTCCTTTCAGCTGCTTTTCCTTTAAATGAGCAACAGGGAAAACTAACGGATTTGCTTTCATGTGTGAATATTATTTTGTCTCACTCATTTCATATTATGGTTGCATTGATGGTAAGTGGGGAAGATTAATTCACCATTTGACTATCAGTGGTTCATTTTTGGCTATGTATCACCCCATCCAAGAAAGGGATATTTACTTTGTAGCAAGTCCTGTATGAGGCTGCCTGGTATTGTTTCACATGCCAATGTAGAGGTGTTGTCAACTTCTTTAGCACTGAAGGGTAGAGGGTACTGGCTTCTAAGCATACAAACTGAATTCTTTCTATCCTTTCAATCTACTTGGTGTTCTTTAGACTCAAATTGAGGAGTCACCATAAAACTCTGCCTTTTTCTCCTTATCGTTCTCTCTTTCTTTTTCTCCCCTATCATTACCTTTTTCTTTAGTATCTGTATATAAGAAAAGAAGCAACTGGAGGAAATAGAAGAGTAGTGGTGGTTTATTGGGAGAAACCTGTGGTCAGTGGCTCAGTAGAGTCTGAGACCCATTTTTTGCTTATAGACTGGGGAGACAGGAAAAATAAGATTAGGGCATTGCTAGGAAGTTGTCAGGGTAGGGTCCTTTCTTGTGATGGAGTATTTAGGGTTTCTTTGCATGATGGTGGGGTATTATATGTGGGTCTGGGCTTTAGGGATAGGTGGGTTCAAGGTTTAGGGATTAGGTGGGTCAGGAGTTTAGGGATAGCTGGGTCTTGTTCTAAGATGGAGGATAAGATTCAAAATGGCATTGCCTAGGTCAAGTTCTACCTAACAATGCAGAGAAAAACTGCAACTTGTTTGGTCTTAACACTCTCAACTTGATAAAAATTTAGCTACACTTCTACTGGAGTCTAGATTCCCTTTTTGTTGTTATTGTATTTTCCACACAAAACTTTCAATTATAATTGATTTCTCTACTGTTTTGAGTTGCAAATATTTTCAAAAATTATTTTGCCGTTTCTGAAATCCAGATAAGTCTTTCCCAAGGACTGCTAGCAATCCCTTTGAAATATAATCAAGGCAAATAATACCCATATCTCCCAGCTGCTGGGTAAGGAGCTCACTTCCCAGTTGTAAAACTATCTCTGTCTGGAATACTGGATAAACTTTATTCTTCCTTTGGGTAAGGCCAATTAGCAAGCTCAGATAGCCTAAGATGCCCTTCTTTAAAACTCTTCCAAAATTTATTTCCTGAAAGTTTAACTTAAATTGATCTTTTACACTACTAAAATAGCTTTGAATAAAGCTTTCCTTTCTTATTTTACATGGTGTAATTGTTGTTTTGGCACCACAATATAGAATGAAATATATAAATATAGAAAATAGAAGCTGAAGGCCACCTTTATAGCTTAAAAATTTTACCGAGTATAACTATTGTCAACTTGTCTTAGAAGTCCTAGAGATCTGCCCATATATTATCTTTTAAAGATAGTTTACTGTTCATTTATTTATTTGTGGCAAAGCATAATTTTTATTTCATTGACTGTTTGTATTTTTAAATACCTGAGTCACAGTGTCCCCTTTTAAATTTTGGTTAGCCATTTAACATTGACAACACTTTTTTACTTCTCATGGATAGACTTGCTTACTAAGGAACAGTCTAGATGTAAAAAATAGCTAGAAATAATTTAATCATCTTATAAAATAGAAGATAATGACACTCATATGGATTAATGATTCATATAAGAGAGTATAGGAATTTTTCAAATTTTGTTCTGGTACTATTTGTATCTATAGATCTCTACTTTTAGCATTATTTTTAAAGGATGCATTTAAAATATATAGATGCTATAATTAAAAATCAAAGCATGATTTAGAAAACTTCATGAATACACTAAATATATATGTATATATAAAAGAGAAAGAGAGAGAGAGAGGGGCAGAGAGAGGATCAATAAGGGAAGGGGATTCATACATAGACAAAGGAACTCTGTTCATGGAAGGGATGTAATCAGAGGCAATGTAGTTTTAGTACATTCCTGGGTGAGAGACTGAGCTTGGTAATGTTTAGGTGATTTTCCCATGCTCACAGAGCTAATGGAGTCCTAAAGTCACCTGCCTGGTTCCTATTACATTTTAATTCTGCCTCTCACTCCATTTGAATTTTTTTTATTGAGAAATTTATTTGTTGAACAATTACAAATTTTTAACAAAATCATATATAATGTATATAGATTCCGAAGATTAGATTTGCCCCCAAGAGAACCCCCGCCCCCAGTTACTCACCCTTATCCCTCCCTTCCCTTTCCCACAACATCTCTTAAAAAAGTATTAGGTTGCGTAATGATATCTGGATTTAACACCTGATAATAGACCACTTCTCTCAATGGCCAGGGTCTAGTTCTAGCCTCCACAGCGAGTGAAGACATTCGACCCTCGGTTCTCTGGGTTGTGAGGATCACACCCTTTGAATTTTAATCTTTGAATACCAGCATGCTAACTCATCACTTCCCTAGTTTTTAATCTTCTTTTGGGTTGTCTCTAACATATTTACCCTGTTTTGACACTTATTCTGCTGCAACCCAGAATACAGGCTTTGTGAATCAGACCATTTTTCAGTGTCCTGCACTACTGAAGGGGACAATGTCTTGAGATTAAACAGCTGCCCTGGTTCAGCCCAGAGGCAGCTACACTTCTGCAATGACTAAGATGATCCCTGTTTACCTGACTTGTAATCAATTTGTAATTTTGCTTGAGTACAATGAGATATTTGCATGAAAGCCCCCAATGGGGCACTGCGGTGCCTGGAGGCTGGGATTTACAGACAGTCCTCTGCAAGCTTTGCCTGAAGGAAATACAAATGAGGGTTTCTCCCGTTAACAGCAGAAATTAAACTCCAGGAAATCTTGTTGATGCAGTTTTATTTTAAGACAACAGCTCTCAAAATGTCAGTCATGATTAATCTTTATTATTATGATTGTCATTCTCAATCTCTGGTTCTGTTTTCACTACTCTGAAAAATAATTCTAAAGAAAGACAGGATACATATTTAATTCTGAAAACTGTATGTTTAATGTTCTCTGGTCTGAAAGTGAAATAAGACCACATGCTTAAGATTATCACCATATTTGCCCATCATAAGTTTGTGTATAGTCACACAATATCGCTCTGCCTCAGTTTTCTCATCTTTAAAATGGAGATCATAAAAAAATGCCCGTTTGAATCCGTGGATTTGGGCCCAGCAAATGAAAATTATAGTTGAAAAAAACATAAAGTGTGGAATTAGCACAGATATTGGTAGTGCTGTGAATACAAATCTCTGTAATGGATAGTTCATGACAGTCTTATAAATGAAAATTATAATTAATCAGCCATGTAGCTAGGACGTATTGATACCAACTTCAAAATGAATAGATTATAATTCAGTACTAAAAAAATTATGCCATCATTGAAGTACTTTTCATCTTCTGTAGATTAGAAGTTCTACTTCAGTATGTGTTGGATGATTTAGGAATAGTAGAAGAAAATTTCTTAGGTATGTTATTGGACTATGGTCTGTCAAACTCTAATAAAATCTTAGAACCAATGATATGTGTATGAGGTATGTGTATATATGTGAATATCTTAAAATGGGGTTGCTAAGTGTGCCATTAATCTATTTAAATGCCCTTAGATATGGAAAGCATTAGCTGTTCATCTAGTATTTAGTATATCTTTCTAGTCAGTGTAGGCAAACTCAATGTTCATTGGCAACAGTTATTGGTCATTTACTATAAATTAGGTGTTATTTTAACAAATTATATGCCGACCTCTACTTCAAATTTTCCAATAACCAAATCTCATTAATTCCAAAGTAGTGTTATTACTGCTATTCATTTGCAATTTGTATAATAAGCAAAATCTGAGGAAGCATTTATTTCTTCAATGCAATACAGATCTTGATGCATGTTTTATTATGATTGAATGAATCCACTGTGGATTCAATAAAAATGTATGCAAAAATGAAAGAAGGAGTCATTTAGTTTTAAATGAGAATATGTGTCTAGATAGATATGTAAATCTGAATGAGTCAGAACTAGAAAAGTATACTTAATGCATTTTTTTCCTTTTCTTCTTCTTCTTTTTTTTTTTTTTTTTTTGTACTGGAAATTAAATCCATGGGCACTACATCTCCAGCTTCTCCTTTTATATTTTATTTATTTATTTAATGTCAACTGGAGAGAGGAAGAGAGTGAGAAAGAAAGAATCAACCTTATTTATTTTTTCATCTGGTATTTGTTTCTCCCACACTTAGCTGTGTGTTTGGTGCTGGGGTTTGAACCTTGGTCCTGGCACATGCTAGGCAAACACTCAAAATGCTAAGCCACTATCCCAGCCCCTTTTATTTCATTTTTAGTTTGAAGCACAATCTCACTAAGGTGTCCAGGCAGGCCTTGAACTTGTGATCCTCCTGACTCAACTTCTTGTGTCACTGGGATTACAGATGTACACCACCTACCTGGTATTTTTTTTTCTTTTTACACTAACAGAAACATATAACTCAATATTTTAGACCTTATTAAACAAAGGTGCCTTTTCCAGGCCATGAACTTACCCTAACACTGTATACTGCATTCCAGTACCCTAAGCCACTTCTTGTCATCCTGCACATTAAAGGTCATAATTGGTTCATAAAATAAATGGCAGCCCAAGAGGGTCTTATTGAACCTGGGAGTTGGCAGCACAATGTGTCATGTATGCCCCAGTGACTGTTCAGGAATGAATTAAAAGGTCTAAAAGGAAATCACTAAACTAATTTTCAATTATTACCTCATCCAAATTGAAAAATGAAATGCTTTCTTTCTCACACTTTTAGAAGCCATTATTATAGACCAGTATTTAGCGATTGATCTGTGAGTGGATATAATGAAATTCACTTGTGGAAGATGCAAGATATGAGATCATTTGAACCCATTAGAATGGAAAAGTTTAGCCTTTTCTAAACTGGAGAACAAGTTTTCTTTCACTTGAATGGCAGAGAACTTGAGTGAGTCTGGCAAATTGCTTTCATATAGTTAGCAGCGTAGTTTTCTTATGTGTTCCTTATACTTAACTTTTCTTAGCCTTACCCATCACACATCCACACTCTTTTTTGAGGACTGAATTGAGTGTCCGTTCCTTCCTTACCATTACATACCCAGAATCTAATAGATTGTTGAACACTGAAGATAAATATAACGCTTAAATGAATGAATGAAAGAAAGAATGAATGAATACAATATGCAGTATGAGCAAATAGATGTTAACGGGAGAGAAGAACTGAAGGCATTTTCACCTTTATGACATATTGAACTGAATGCTTTGAAGGATGTTAGAAGGAAAAGACATTAGCTGTATAAATATGAAAGTCTCATACTGAATGACCTGTTATTTATGATCCAAAATAGCATGCATTTGAGAGTGGAAGGGGTTCTGTATGGATCAGATGCTGATGAAATGATATAAAATGACAGTTTTATGTACATTAAGAACTGGGGATGCTCCAGATGCAAATTCACTTGTTTTCAAAGGTGGAGATAGAATGAGTAGTTTTTTTTTCTTTTTTTTTAGTACTTACCTGATATAAGGCTGTGTTGGATGCTGCTAGAGATAATTTATGAAATTTCAATATAAAGGCTTAACTATGATCTCTTATCATTACTAAATCAAAAACTACAAAGTATACAACGAAGTTCTGTATTCAGCCAAGAAAAATTATTCATGAGTTGAGAAGGGAGAGGATTAACTATAGACAAAATTAATATCTTCATCTCCAAGAACATGGTTCAAAGTTCATTCTAAGAAGCATCACAGCAAAAATTAGGGCTCACACTTTCTAAATAAAGTCAATATCAACCTAATTATCATAAATTTAAAATTTGAAGATCAATTATGATTATTCTTTAATATTTTTTTCTTCTGAAAACAAATTTGAAAGCTAAACAAAAGAATAGTTTTTTTATTTACTATTCTATTAATTACATGTATATAAGAATGCCCCATCATTGAATTAGCAAACCCTATTCTCTTAATAGAATAACGTATAAGTCTATGTATACAGTTTTTATTGAAGCCATTACTGTTTCGGAAAGAATAGTTACTGAGAATATTGAACATACACTAAAAATGTGGAGTGAACAAACATAAACATAGAGATATGTAGCAACCCTGACTGTGTACCTGTACATAGTACCATTTTTCTGGATCCTTGAGGGGAAACATCACATCAGGTTCATCCTCATGTACCACAATTTTGTTCAGCTTGAATTGGACTTTGTGCGCCTAACATCTATGATCATTATTCTTCTTGATTTTTCATGGACAATACTGATTTATGCTTGTTATTTCTGATTGATTTCTCAATAGTGTTGCTTTTTAGAAGAGAAATAATATGGACAACCTACCAAAGCTGCCAAATAGTGGACCCAGCAATCAATGACAGTCAAATGCTTTAATAAACACATGTGAAATAGAAACTGTGCTGTATATTAATATTCCTCAGATGTACCCTCTTATTGTTAAAGTTGGATAGAGTCCACACAGTTGCATACATACAAGTAATATACATAGACACTTGAATAACTTATTCTATGTACGTTTAGAGATACGTGAATATAGCTTGATTTTAAATTAAAATATCTCCCTAATCAGTAGGAAGTATCCCTTATGAGAAATGCTAAAATACAATTACAAAAATACAAATACAAAAGCTACACCGTTTTTTCCTAGGCTTATCAAATTAAAAATAAGAATTCTGAGACAGATGAATAAGAAAGCATTAGAGAAAATTCTTGTATATGTTAGGGGAAAAAAATTTTGGAAAACTCAAATTTGTCAGTTTGGCTTCTAGATGGAGACTCCCTGGGGTTTTCTGACCATAAGAAATAAAAAGCATTTGCATCAAGTTGGCAGTTTTATGCTTCTAGAAGATGTAGATTCATTTTACTGAGGTTCTTGGTATCGATTTCCTCCAATCTTTGAGTACCCCTTACCAGATATTTTGTCTATCCTTTGATTTTCCTGTTATATTTATCGCTATGCTCTCTTCTCAAGGAAGGCAGGATTGTCTTACCAGCTGACCTCATATTTTGATCCAGTTGGCTGATTTCCAAGAGAAAATTAATCAGTTGCCATTCTAGTTGAAACCAGTCTTATGAGAAATAGTTAATGCAAGTTATTTTGCCAGAGTTTAATCCTGCTCAAAATAAAATAAAATTCCACAAACTGCTAAAACCAGATACTAAATAACTTGATTTACCCAAATGCAGATCTTGAGGCATTAGACCTAAAACTGATTATGGTCTCCATCATCTTGTACAAAACAAGAGTGGAGAGAAAGGAAAAGCTAGGAGCCGTCAGGCACTACATCATTGAGGGTAGTTAATAGTCCTAATACCTGAGAAAAGCCCAATTTCACGTCCTTGAAATTGTCAACCTCTGTGGGTGAAGGAACCCTCATCTATTAGCAAATAAAATTTATTTGTACAGACTCACTTTTTATGCCTCACTAGTGTTTACATTGAAGGTTTAGTGATATTATTCTTTATTTAGCATCTTATCCACACAAGTCAACAAAATTACAACATCAAACTAAAGTTCGTTTTTTTTTTCTTAACTTTCCATTTCTACATCATAAAATATTTAGGACTTCTACAGAATCCTTACTACTTTTGACACCTCCTGACTGTTATGTTCATATTTTGGTATTTCTTATCATGAGGCTTTAGAAAAATAGGGCATGAAGTGAGATTCATACTTTTTTCCTCAAAGATAATACTATCAGTAAACCTGTCCTGAAACTAGATTTTAAAAAAAATTATGTTCAAAAGTCTTGTTTAAATATTGAGGAAGAATATATTTTTTTATGAAATGCATTTTTTAACAACAATAATATATCTGAGAAAATCTTTTGCTAAGACAGTATGTAAAGTTTCTGGGTTCTGGGCCTAAGGCCAGATTGGGTATTAGCAAGGAAGCCACAAGCAGGGAACATTTGAACTCTCATCCCAGGCTAGATGTGTGGGTATTAATATATAACTGGTATCTGTTCTCTGGAGAGCACCAACTCTTTTCTCCCAGGCAAAGAAACACACTGGGTAAAGAATGCAGTGCTCTTCCTTATTCCCTGGTGTCACTGACTTTGTCAACACTGTGTTGATTCTAGCCTTTGGGACTTTGCAATTGTTAGCAATTCTCCCTGGAATGTTCTGCCTCTATAACATTGTAAGTCAGGAACAACTCAGCATTCAATTATCACCTCAAATGTACTTGTTCCAGATTTATTTTTTCCATATACTAACCTTTCTGAAATTTTATCTAAATGATATATTGATTATTGAAAACATATGTGGTGGGGCTAGACCTGTGGCTCAGCAGTTATGGTGCTAGCCTAGGCATGCACAAGGACACAGGTTCGAACCTCAACACCACGTACACAGCAAAGTGTCAGAGCTACGAAAGCCACATGAAAAGCTAAATAAAATTGATTCTCTCTTTCTTTCTCACTGTCCCTCTCTCTTAAATAATAATAATAAAAAATAGTGTTCCTACCATTAAAGAACTCAGTTTGTGTACATATAATAAAAATGTAAACAGATAATTATAGGAGTCAAGACTATGAAAATTAGCATGATAACTCTAACTGCAACCCTAAGAGTATGTGGTATTTGAGAATATTCATTCAAATAATAAGCTTCAGATTACTGAGTAGGTAAACTGGAATCTGAATTTGTGAAGATTTTGCCAATAAGTACTGCAAGCAGAAAGCACAGAGAGGACCAATGGTTGACATAATTAAGGAAAAGAATGAAATCTGAAAAGAGGGAGGTAATTCTGACAGAGGATAGCTGACAGGAACCAACTCACAGCAAAGCATTTGAATTTTATCCAGGTCTTCTATGGAGGACCAAATGCAGGGTGTTACATGAGGATAATTAGCCTTAAATTTGCTGCAGTAATATGAAAACTCCACAATTTCAGTGGCTTCATAAAACCAAAGTTCATTTTTCATCCAAGCAAAAACACAAGTGGGAAGATGTCTTGATTTGATGAATCATCAAAGCTAAGAGGTAACTGTCATCTTATCACAGTACTCCAAGTTTCCATGGCAGAGGAATGGAAAATTAGAAATGCATCAGGCAGAAAGTGATGTACAATATCTGCCCACAGTCCTGTTTGCTAGAACCCAATCACATAGCATCAGTGCTACTAGGAAACAGAGGGTGCAATTGATAGCCTGTGAGCACAGACTAAACATGTCTTGGATAGAAAAAACAAGCAGGCAAGAAGAGATGTTAGGAGTAAGTTCTGAAATTAAAATAAGTGAGCTGAAAGAAAAGAAGATTATAATATAAAAGCTATACTTGAAATGGAGGGTGTTTTAAAGTGAAGTATAACTATAGGAGTGAATTCCTAAAGAGAAAAAGATCATATTTACTAAGGAGATAAAAACCCTTAGAAATTCTAAATATGAATGTTGACGTTTCCTTTGATCATGAAAAGTAGTGTGCATTTCCTAAATAGCCATTTTCTCTACTTTTATTTGTACTTTAAGATGAACTATTTTATAAAAAATAAAAAGCACTTGATAGAATATTCCCTTCCATTTTGACAGGAGTATTGCTGCGTGAGAACACTGTTTTCCTCTCAAACCTCTGGAACATCCATTTTTCTTTGAAACTTAATGACCATCTGTCCCCCCGCCCCCACTTATTCTGGGAAATTAATTACCTTCCTTCCTTCTTTCCTTCCTCCTTTTCTGCCTTTGTTCCCCTCTCCTTTGTTCTCTCCCACTTTACTCTCCTTTATTCCTACATTTGATCATTCATTGCCAGTTATGAGCTTATATGAGAACTCTGAACTGGTTTTTAGGAGATTGCCCTTCATATTTTAGCTCTGTGTCTTGTTCTGTGTATTTATTCATTCATTCATGTTCAAGATAAACCTAATATGAATAGAAGACCCTGAAAAAATTCCTCAAATATTTAAACATCTGAATTTAGACAGAGAGGGACAAAATATAACATGGAGGAGAGACAGCCTCTTCAAAAAATGGTGCTGGACAAATTGGACAGCCACTTGCAGAAAGTTGAAATTAGACCCATATCTTTCTCCTTGCACGAGAATAAAATCAAAATGGATCAAGGAGCTAGGAATTAAACCAGCTACCTTGCAACTGATGGAAGACAAATTAGATCCAAAACTTTAGCATTTGGGAGTAGGCAAAGACTTTCACACCATGTCTCCTAAAGTGAAAGAAGTAAAGTCAAAAATCAGTGAATGGGATGCCATAAAGTTAAAAAGCTTTTGTACTGCCAAGGAAACAATCCAAAGGGTCAAGAGGTTTCCTACGGAAATGGAGAGAATCATGAGCTATGATTCCTCTGACAGGGGTCTCATATCCAGAATCTACAAAATCCTCAAAAATCTCAACTACAAAAACACAAACAACCCAATTAATAAATGGGTGAAAGAGCTAAATAGAAACTTCTCAACAGAGGACATTGATCAAGCCAATGAATACATGAGAAAGTGCTCTAAATCACTAGTAATCAGAGAAGTGCAAATGAAAACTACATTAAGATATCACCTCACGCCAGTCAGAAAGGCAAAAATGTAGAAAATAAACAATAATAGATGCTGGAGGGGCTGTGGAGAGATAGGCACACTAACACATTGTTGCTGGAGCTGCAGACTGGTACAGCCCCTCTGGAAAGCAGTGTGGAGAATCCTGAAAAAACTAGAGATGAGCCCACCATACGACCCTGCTATTCCATTCCTGGGTATCTTTCCAGGGGATTTAGAATCACCACATTATAGTGACACAGCAATATCGATGTTCATAGCAGCACAATTTACTGTTGCTGGGCTATGGAAACAACCCAGATGTCCCTCACTGGATAAATGGATCCAAAAACTGTGGTACATTTATACCATGGAATATTACACAGCAATTAGAAACAGTGATATTGCAGCCTTTGAAGGTAAATGGATGGCCATGGAAGAAATTATGCTGAGTAAAATCAGCTTAACCCAGAGAACCAAGGGCCGAATGTCTCTACTTATCTGTGGAGGCTGGAACTAGACCCTGGCCATTGAGAAAGGTGGTCTATTATCATGTGTTAAATCCAGATAAGGTGTAATGCTATACAACCTAATATTTTTTTAGAGATATTGTGGAAAGGGGAAGGGAGGGATAAGGGTGGGTATTGGGGGGGCACTCTTGGGGGTAAATCTAATCTTCAGAATCTATATACATTTTATATTATTTTGTTAAAAACTTGTATGGTTGTTAAAAATTAAATTTCTCAATAAAAAAGATATAGCTTATTGAGGCCAACTTGATCAGATTTCAAAAGGTAACTCAGGCACCATATTTTATGTATATAGTTTTTCAAAGTTGCTGTTTTATATTCAGATTAAGCATCGAAAAACTGTGTGTTTGTTCAATTGTACACAGCAGGGACAGGATAAAATATAAATATTATTAATAGCAGTGGAGGAAATAGAAAAAAAAATCCAGATGTGACAGCATCAAACTTAAATGGAAAGCAAGTAACTAGTGATTGAATGACTCCATAATACAGCATGGATTCTGTATTTATTAATAAATTGAGTTAAATGTAAAATCTCAGATAATTAAGAAAACTAATAGATAAAAGGAACATGGGCCTATTTCTTTATCAAGAATAAAAAATGTAAACTGAATATAGAACTACCAATTCTGCCATAAGACTCAGAAATATTTTGAATTTCTGTCTGGTCCTCCTCATCTTCAGAAGTTATAATATATTTCTATAGGATGAGGAGAGAAATTCTTTAAATATATGGGTCTAATTTTGAATTGTAATTGCAAATATTTTTTATGCTGAAACAGAGTTTTAAAAAGTACAAAAGTGGGGCTGGTTCGGTGGCTTAGCGGTTACGGTACTTGCCTGGCATGCACAAGGACATGAGTTCGAACCCTAGCACCACATACACAACAAAGTGTAGGAGCAACGAAAGCAATATGAAAAACCAAATAAAGTTGATTCTATCTTTCTCTCTCTCTCTCTCTCTCTCTCACACACACACACACTGTATCTCTCTCTCTTTAAAAATGAATAAAAAAGTACAAAAGTGAAGACAATTCTCTTCAACTTTATTTTTGAAATCTGAGTAAAAGCTCAGTTAGAGCTATGTGGCTAAGATATAGTCAATACTATCATTCAAATGGGAATTTTCACTTAATATTCTGATTGTAAGTAGATGGGAAACAAAATCATTATATTTTGCAACACCCAAACAGTATGGAGAAAAATAAATCTTTTTTTATTGAAAAAAAAGATAGACCTCTTATCCTATATGTGCAAGTTTCTCAGAATAGAGTTGAGATGAAAAGAATAACAAGAATGAAATGTTTCTGCTCTCCTCAAGACCAAAACCTAAACAGCACCATTGACCCTTTGTGATTTATTTGTTTAAAAGGATGTGGGTGGTTAAGGGATACACATTTAATATTTGTGGATCATAAAATCATTTACAAATATAGTAGTTATGGGTTGCTGTTGTTTAGCTTTCATTGGCTTGTATTTTTCTTTTTCTTTATGTCCCTGAGTAGTGAGAATTATTTTAAGCAACAAAAGAAGGCAGACCCAGTTAGGAGTGATTTCTTTTTTTCAAGGGTCATTAAGTCATTATTGAGCTGTGGATTTACTGCCTGTGATAATCTAATGGCCTCACTTTTCAGAGGTCAAAGACAACACTTATCCTGTGTACCCGGCACCTTCACATTCAGTATTTTTAACATTTCCAGGTTTGAAATTCTAGTATGAAAATGAGATGACTTGCTACTTAGATTTCTCTTGTGAAAACCTAGTGTTTAGAATTTCTGAGACCTATGGGAGAGGCAGGGTACAAAAATACCAGAAGTTATTAATGAAGTGTGAATATTCACAATGAGGTCACTGAGAAATGGCAGGAGCAAAATCATTAATTATTTTTTTTTTATTTTGAGTTCGTTATTCTTATCCTGTTCCCAGCAATAGGAGCTTGGAAGTGAAAAACATTTTGATATTTATATTATTCTTGTCTACTTATAATTTTTGTTGACTATTTTATTCAAATATGTGAAAGTAAACATAAAATTGTTGCAATATTTATTAGAAAGGAATTAAAAGATAAATATTTAAAAAAATATGCTACATTTTTTACATGAAGCAAATATTTCTAGTTAGTATCATTGCCTGACTACCATTAAACTTTCTTACCCCTTCAAACAATTGTATACTGAGTCAGACAAAGTAAAATAAAGATCAGATAAGGAAAGATTTGGCATGCTTGGCTCACTAATATTCCAAAAGGACTTTTAGTAAATCCTAAAATTAGTTCCCCAGTTACAATTGGTTTATATGAACAGAAAAAAAATCCATGTCTGATGTTGTTTTGATTACGTTCCCTTTCTAAAACCCTGAACAGAATTCAGGTCTTTAGTTTTCTCTCCTCATTTACTAAAATGTTTCTTCAAGAAGTTTATAACTGGGGCTGGAGTAGTGGCTTGACAATTATGGTTGCTTGCCTGACATGCACGAGTACACAGGTTGAACCCTAGTACCACATACATAATGAAGTTCCTAAGCAACAAAGACCACATGAAAAACTAAATAAAAATTGATTTTCTCTCTCTCTCTCTCGCTCTCTCCACTGTCCCTCTCTTAAAAAAAGAAAACAATAAACTTATAAGTTACCTCATCTGATAAAGGTTTAGCTATTTTTTTGCTAATAGGCTATTATAGTAATTTATGGTTTATATATTATTATGATTATGTTGCATGCATCATTAATATAATCACATAATCTATATTATTATATGTACTGTGGATACATAAGCATATATGTTCTTAGTTAATCCTTACTGTTTCACTCTATATTATTGGAAGTTCTTGTCTTTCACTCTTCCTGTTTAGCCTTTAGCGTCATTATAATCTGCACAAAGCACTCCAATTAATTCTCACTCAGAAAAGAGGAGTGGTGGTGGTATTATTTCTCCCCTTCCACTATGAGGTTATGAGACATACCTCCAAAGAGAAAGCCATTCTACCCCCTAAGAAAAAGAGGAAGTTCAAGAGCATCAATCTGAGTTCTTAGGGAGAGTACTGAACTTACTAGAAATTTTTAACTTTTGAGAGTGTGAATTCTGTTTCAATTTTCAGCTTGAAAAACGTACTAGACCAAGACAATCCAATCTGGTTGCAAAAGAAAATTGCAAGTGCAGGTCTTGCACCACTTTGCAGAGTGATGTGTCCTTCTTCTAACATTGATTGATATACAACAGCACTTTGGTGATATATGGCAGTGTTTTGAGCCCTTGAACTCTTCTTGTTATCTTTACATATATAATGTACAGTAAGTTCTTGTATACTGCAATTATTCCACTGTGTTATGGACCACTAGACTTAATTTTCTCTACCTAACTTTTGTACCTGTTTTCCAACCTATCTTCCCCCTCTCCTACCCTACCTACCCTCAGTGAACACTGATCTACTCTCAGTGGTGACAAATGTTGTTCATGGTTAATGACAATCTAAGCTTCAGGAAACATAAATGCAAATGGGATATCTACAGGAATAATGGATCTAATAAATTAATATTAATTTAGTTATAGTAAGTAGAATTCTACACTACTCTACTCTAGTAGAGTATCTTTAGTTGAACTAGATGTAGAAATAAGTCTATGCCTTTCAGAGAGCCTTCTCAGCATTTTGAACGTAGATTTGATTAAAAGATTCAGCAAAATAACTAAGTGATTAAGATTGCTAACATGAGTCAGGTAATAAAAATATTTCTTTCCCTTGAATATACAAGTGGTAGTGGGATCACTGGGTCATGTTGTAGTTCTATTTTCAATTTATGGTGGGACCTCCATAGTGTTTTTCATAATGCATTCACAAAGTTATACCCCCAACAGCAGTATAGCAGCTGCATTTTTATCTAGAACCTCACTAGCCAAAGGAAATGAGATCATAATATCAGAGAGATAATTGAACTGGATTCATTGCAGCAGTATTTACAATAGCTAAGACATGAAACCAACCAGGATGTCCATTGATGGATGGACCAATACAGAAAAAGTGCTATACATACACAATGAAATATTATTCAGCCATAGAAAGAGTGGAAATTATGGCATATGTATGGGATTAGATGATATTTTATTACATAAAATAATCCAGAATAGAAAGACAAATACTGTGTCTTTATATTCATTTGTGGAAGCTAAAAATGTTGATCTTGTAGAAGTAGAAAGTAGGATGTTGGTAATTTGAGACCAAGTAGGTTAGGAGGGAAAGGGAATACAGAAAGGTTAGACAATATGTAAGGAAATTTGGAAAAATTATATCTTGTGTATCATAGAACACAATGTACATTTTATATACATACATATATGTGTATATAAATAACTAAAAGAGTTCAGGATTCTTAGCACATAGAAATGTTAAATATTAGAGGAGATGAGAATATTAACTATCATTGCATCACTATGTATGCTATATATGTTTGAAATAATACTGTACCTGCAGATATGTACTTATGTGGATTTCTTATTTTTCCTAATAAATTTTAGAATTGCTTCTTCTAGTTCCATGAGGAATATCATTGGTAGTTTGACGAAGATGGCATTGAATCTGAATAGCATCACCCTTTTAATACTATTAATTCCACCTCTCCAAAAAGATGTGAAACTTTTCTATCTGCTAAGGTCTACTTCAATTTCTTTCTTCAAATTCTATATTTTTCATTGAAGAGGTTTTTGACAACCTCCATAAGATTTATTCCCAACTATTTTATTTAATTTTTTTAGGTTATTGTGAATGAAACAGTTTCCCTTTTTTCTTTTTCAGCAGGATCAATATTGGAGTATTGGAAAGCAATTGATTTGCATATTTGATCTTGTTTCCTGCTACTGTCCTAATTTGTTTCATCTTCAGAAGTCTTCTGGTGAAGTTTTTTGGGGGCTTCTAAGAATGGGATCAGCAAATTAAGGTAAAAGATATTTGTATCACTTTAAGTTTTCTCTTGGCTAATTGCTCTGGCTACATTTTTGAGGACTTTGTTGAATAGGGGTAGTGAGAGTGAACATCCTTGTATTATTCCTGTTTTTAGAAGAAATGCTTTCAATTTTTCTCCATTCAATATGATGTCAGGATATATATACAGCGTTGAGGTAAATTCCTTCCACCTCTATTTCTCTAGTACTTCAGGTATGATTGGGTGTTCCACTTTGTCAAAAGTCTTTTCAGCATCGATTGAAATAATCATGTAATTTGTGTTCTTAGTATATTTATGTGGTAAACTACATTAATTGATTTCCGTATATTAAACCAACCTTGCATCTCTGATATATATTGCACTTGATAATGGTGCACTATACTTTTAATATCATTTTGTATCCAGTTTGCCAATATTTTATTAAGAAGTTTTGCATCTATGTTCATCAAGGATATCAACTTGAAGTTTTCTTTGTTTTTTTTTTTCCCTTCATATATTTTGTCTGGTTTTCATATCAGGGTGATACTGTTTTCATGGACTGAATTTGGCAATGATCCCTCCTTTTCTGTTTCATGGAATAATTTGAGGAGCATTGATATTAGTTCTTCTTTAAAGGTTTGGTAGAAGTCAACTGACAAAACATACAGTCCCAAACTTCTCTTTTATGGGAAGGTTTTGATAGCTGCTTTAATTTCATTACTTAATATTGATCAGTTTAACTTTCCTATACCCTCATTTTTCAATTTGAGTAAGTTATATGTCTCTAGAAATTTGTCCGTGTCTTTAAAATTGTCTAGCTTATTGGAATGTAAATTTTCGAAATAGTTTCTGAGGATTCTCTGTTTTTCAGTGGTGTTTGTAGTGATATTTCCTTTTCAATCTCTGATATTATGTACTAGAGTCTTCTCTATCTGTATTTTGGTTAATTTGTTTAGGAGTTTATCAATCTTGGTTTTCCTTTCAAATAATGAGCTCTTTGTTTCATTGATTTTTTATATTCATTTTATTCTCTATTTCATTGATTTTGGCTTTGATTTTAATTATTTTCTCTCTTCTACTCACTTTGGGGTTGGTTTGTTCTTTGTCTAGGACATTGAGGTGTATTGCTAAATTAAGCATTTAGTGTCTTCCTATTTTTGTCTTTTCTTTCTTTTTGTTTTGTTTTGAGAGAGAGAGGGAAAGAGAAAGAGTTAATTTTATGTTTTAATTTGATTTTTGCTTTTCCTCCACTAGGTTGTACACTTGATGCTGGGGAAAGAACATGATGCACGCCAGGCAAGTACTCTAGCACTGAGCTACCTCACTAGCCCCTCTTCGTATTAGTCTGATGTATTAACTCTCAACACTACAAACTTTATTCATAGACTTGTCTTCATAGTGTTTAAGAGATTTTGAAATGTTGTGTCACTATTCTAATTTGTAAGATTTTTAAATTTCTCCCCTAATTTTTTCCTATCTCTTCATTATTCAAAAGTTTATTATTTTGTTTCCAGTTATTAGAGTAGTTTATTTTTTAAAATCTTCTTATGTATTTCTTTTTTCTTTCTTTTTTCTTAAGAAAGAGGGGACAGTGAGAGAGAGAGAGAAGCAATCTTTATTTAGTTTTTCATATGACTGTCATTCCTGGGACACTTTGTTGTGTATGTGGTGCTGGGGTTTGAACTCACATCCTTGCGTATGCCAGGCTAGCACTGTAATCTCCAAGCCACCACTTCATCCCCTTGTTATGTATTTCTTAACTCCATTATGATCTATGATCTGATAGGATGCAAGGGATTATCTTTATTTTTTTTTTGCTAAGATTTACTTTGTTACCTAAAATGTGATGTATTTTAGAAAATGTTCCAGGCACTACTGAGAAGAAGATGAATTCAGTCACTGATGTATTAAATATTCTATAGATGTCTGTTAGGTCCATTTGATAATAGAATATTTTAATCTAAGGAATCAATTTATGTCAGTATGATCAATTTTTTTTAAGAGAGAGGGGCAGTGAGAGAGAGTGAAAGAGAGAAACAATTTTATTTAGTTTTCCATGTGGCTTCCATTACTCCAAGTCTTCATTGTGTATGTGGTGCTGGGGTTTGAACTCATGTACCCGCATGTGCCAGCCAAGCACTGTAACTGCTGAGCCGCTGCTCCAGTCCCCAGTCTGATCAATCTTTTGGTGAGAGACATGTGTTGAAATCATCCAGTATTATTTTATTGTCATCTATTTGATTTTTAATATTGAGAACAGTTTGTTTTACGTACATCGGTGTAGCATTGTTTGGGTCATAAACATTTACAAACATTGGATGATTCCCTTCAGTAATATAGAGTGAATGTTTTTGTCTCTTCTGATTATTTTTTATTTAAAATCAACTTTGTCTCATATAAGAATGATTGTCACTCCTTATTTATGGGTATGGTTTGTGTGCTATATCTTTTTTCATCCTTTCACCTTCCATGTATGTATTCTTTGCCTATGAGATTATTCTCTTGGAAATGACATATTACTAAGCCTTGTTTTTAAATCCAATCTGTCAATCTATGTTTTTTGATTTAAGAGTTCAGACCATTTATATTCAGTGTTATTAAAGAGAGATAATTTCTATTTCCTGCAATTTTAATTTATTTCTGATATTTAATTCAGACTAGATTCTCCTTTAATTGACTGCTTCTGTTGTGTAATTCACCCCTATGCTGGTTTTACATTTTTACTTTTCATTTCTTCTTATGAAATATTTCATTGAGTATGTTTTGTAGTGCAGACTTTATGGCTATGATTCTTTTAAGTTTATGTTTATCATGAAAGGTTTTTATTTCATTTCAATTCTGAAGCTTAATTTTTCTGGGGATAGTAGTCTTGGATGTCACCCATTATCTTTCAGGGTTTGATATACATTATTCGAGCACTTCTTGGCTTTGGGAGTCTGGGTTGAAATATCAATTGAAATCTGAATTTGTTTACCTTCCAATGTGACAGTCTTTTTCTCTTGCAGCTTTTAGAATTCTCTCATTATTCTGTATATTATACATTTTCATTACAACGTTTTCTGGCATAGTTTTATTCCAATTTTTGCATATTTGAAGTCCTATAATCCTCTTGTTTGAGAATTTCATCACATTTCTAAGGCTTGGAAATTTTTCTATTATTGTTTCATTGTAAAGATTGCAAACTCTTTATTTTGCATTTCAGAGCTTTCATCTACCCCACTAATTCTTAAATTTGGTCTCTTGATGTTTGTCCAGATTTCTTGAATATTCTGGTCATGGTCTCTTAACATCTTTTCATTATAATCAAATTTATTTATTTACATTTTTAAAGAGAGAGGGACAGTGAAAAACACAGAGAGAGAATCAATCATCAATTTTATTTAGTTTTTCATGTGGCTTTCATTGCTGCAGCACTCATTGTGTATGTGGTATTGAGGTTCACACCTGTGTCCTCGTGCATGCCAGGCAAGTGCCATAACTGTAAAGCCACAGCTCCAACTCCTCAAGTTTATGTTTGTTAAGATTATTTACTTTGTCTTCAAGGCCTGAAAAAATTCTATCTTCAAAATTGTCTAATCTAATGGTGAAGCTTTCTGCCGAATTCTTGATTTGATTTATTGAATGTTTCATTTTAAGGGTTTCTATTCAGTTCTTTTCCAGAATCTCTATCTCATTATTAAAATGATTTTTGTCTCCTGTATTTCCTCTCTGATTTCATTCCTTACATCTTCTTTTACCTCACTGAACATTTTAACTATGAACTTTCTTAATTCTTTCTATGAAATTTCATCCGATGAAGTATTGAAGAAGGTGTGTGAAGTTTGAGGTGGTTTATCTGCCCCCCCTTTTTTCCCCTTTTTCTTTTAGAGAGAGGGATGGTGAGAAAGAGAAAGAAAAAAATCCTCCTTATTTAGTTCTTCATGTGAACTTCACTGCTTCAACACATCATTGTGAATGTGGTGCTGGCATTCTAACTGTCAGGCAAACAATGTAACTACTGAGCCACACTTCAGCTCCTTCCTTTTTTATTATATTGACTGTAATCTATCTATCTATTATCTATCTATCTATCCACCAGGATGGTTATTGCTTTTTATTTGAAGCAAGGGACTACGTCATAAGCATCTTTTTCTTACGAGCCCTGGTTTAGACAGATATTCTGGTTTTTATAGTTGAAATCAGTGTGTGACCTCTATTGATTCCGGTATCAGATCCTCTTTGGGAAACGCTTCTGAATCATTTTTACTCCAGTCACTTCAAAGTCAAGCCACATATTACTCAACCTTTTGAAAAGTGAAAAACTCATTGCTGTTGTTCACAATTTCTCTCCTCCAGGTATAGTCTTTCAGTAAATTTATGTCAGATTTTTGTTTCTTCCCAGTGTTCTTTCGTGTGAATCGTTCAGGAATTGCTGCCTAGCTCCTTTCCACCATCTTCTGAGCAGAAGTTCTTATTCTCTTATTTATTATTGTAATCTCATTCTCATAAAACTGACACATAATATCCCAAATCATTCTTCAAAGAATAACTTAAAAAGAATAAATTAATGTTACTACACTATCTGATGAACTTATTAGGATAAATAACTGGAAGGGGAATTGGTGAGTCAAAGCAAATGCTTATCCTTTTTATTCATATTCATATTCATATTCATTTGTTTTCCAGTAAGTTTATGCTAACTTTTACTCAAACTTTCAAGATACAAGAACTCATTTTCTTTAATAACTCATGAACTTGAATGCTATTATCTCAACTTTGTAGATATGATTTGAACAACAAAATCAATATTTTAAAAAACTGACTCTTTTCTGGGATTGAGAGCATTGATCATTTACACATATACCTCTGTGTCTATCAGCATTCATTTTTCCATTGGGTAGCTTAATATTTTCTAATTTATTTTATTTTAGTTTTAAATATTATATATAAATGCCTATGACATCCATTAAAGCAAACTAGACATGAGATTTGTATTGTTGTAACTTCTATGTGTATCTCATAAGTGAGATAATATTAAAATAAAATTATATTACATTTAGCAAACTCAATAACTTAATATGGAAATTCTAATATCACCTAATAGGATTCAATTTTCAATAAAAATTCCATCAAACTATCCAAAAGGGTCCAGAAATTTTTTTGTTTGTTTTTGGAGTACCATGTACAATTTTTCCTCACTCTGGAACAAATTGGCAGGTTATGATCTCTAGCCTTTTGTTGTGGTAAATTACTGTGTATCCAAAATCATTCAGTGAGTCTGTGAAAATTCCGAATGAATTATCAAACTTGAGAAGGTCTTGGGACTCCACTAATTCCACAGTTTGTGTCAAATTGAGATCAGTCTGTGGAATGTGCATGCTCTGAATATTCAAAATCTCTGTATTTTCTACACCTGTTAATTACTAAAGCCAAGGTTGGATCATTAACCCTGAGAATTTCTGTATGCTTGGCCCAAAAAATAAGTGTTCAGGGGCTGGAGAGGTACCTCTGTGGTTACAGCCCTTGCCCGGCATGTGCAAGTATGCAGGTTCAAACCCCAGCACCACATACACAACAAAGTCTCAGAGCAACGAAAGCTTCATGAAAAACTAAATAAGGATTGTTTCTGTCTTTCTCTCTCTCTCTCTTTCTCTCTCTCTCACTGTCCCTCTCTTTGAAAAAAAAAATAAGTGCTTCAGTCAAAGCCCCATCAACTTATCTTAAGGTTTGAATGATTTCTTTTTTGATATGTATCTAGTAACTACAAAATCTTTTAACCTTTCTTTTTAAATTTGGCACACATAATTAAGAACTAATTTTGATGTATTATGCGTATTAGGAATGTCACTCATTGCTTTTTAAAAAGTTAAGCAATATTGCTTACAATATTAAAAGAAACTCTAGGTTTAACTTATGTTGTAACATCTGCTTTGCTTATATTCGTACAAAATCATACATATATGTAAATGTATATGTGTTTATGTGTACATTCAAAATCTGTTGCATACTCTCAATATGTTTTTTTCCAGGGTTTTTTTTAGTTTGTACACTATAATTATATTTATACTTTTCAAATATTTATAATACAATATTTTCTCTATAATATTGGCTTGAAAATATCTTATGAATTCATGAACATTCATTTACCTTGATGACTTAGATAGATATATAATAACATAAAGCATTTTTAATGTAAATAAATGTTTTTTACAAATAAGATTTTGAGAGAGCTGACAGTTTATGGTAATTAAAATTTCTACCAGCAAAAGTGTAAATTACAATTTTCTTCAAAATTCATCATAAATTTCAATGGTGTTAACCATATGCTTTTCATGGAAGTTCTCAATATTTGCTATTAAACTAATTTACAGCCATTTATAGTTTGACAGTTTTTGTGAATATTTCTAAAAATCTGGAGAATAAAAAGAAACCTTTTCATTTTGCATATTTTAGCCAAATATCTTATAAAATTACCATATTTCTGTAACTATTTAAAATATATATCTTTTCCTACTGACTATTTATTCCCATTTGGATTTTATTGATATGGCTCTCAGTCTACTGAGAGAGATACATGGTAATGGTCATCTTGATCTTATCCTGGTTTTAAAAGAAATGCCTTATTTTTAATTATGTTTACCTTGATTTAAAATAGATATTTTGCAGTGATAAGACATTACCTAAAAGCTGTTATAAAAAGCTATTGGATTTTATGAAGATTTTTTAGTATTTACTAAGATAATCCTTTGAATATCTTCTTTTGATTTATTTATGATACAGTATATTCAGAGATGGTAATAACATTAACGACAGCTCGAAATTCGTTGAGTGCTTAATATGAGATAGACATTGGGTTAAGTGCCAATTCACTGATATTAAATCTTCCTGGCATTTCTGGAACAATGTTAATTGTGTTCTATTTTAATTTCTGGCTGTGTTACATACTTGGATATCAATTTGTTTATCTCAAAAGTAATTTACATCCTAGAAAAATATTTGATTATATATGGATCTTAAAATGTTTATAGTTTTCATATACTGACCATAGTCGTAATATTTTGTCCTTCCTGGTGATTGCTTTTATTTGTAACATACTAGTGGGTTTTTGCAGATACAACTGAATTATATTTAACTGAAGAAACATCTTCTATATGAGAATTCCAGAATATGGAGTCTTGGGGGGTCTTTGGGAGAGGAATTTCTAAGAAAGTTGGGCCTACCTGTTAAGATCAATTATCTGCCTATGGGTGCCCTACATACGTACCCTAATGGAATGTTTTGGCTAATATTGTGAAGATCAAAAAACCTACAAAAAAACATTGATTTTTTTCTAAGTATTTTTCTGACTTTATATTTTAACCATCACTGTCTCCCCCCAGTAATGTTTGTGGCATCAAGTATGCTGCCATTAAGAGTGTTGTCAGTTGTCCTCAGTGTCCTCCTGAGCTCTTGGACTGTGGTTCCTGTTCTGAACTCACACACTGCTTCATTGCTGAGGCTGGTGTCTTTGTTTGACATTGGTAGTACCTTGGCAGACGGTGAAACAATCAGGAGCATAAATAACCTGGAAAAATAAGAACTGTTGGCAACCAAAATAATAAGTCTGAATGGAAGTATAAAAGAATCTTGAAATACTTGACTCCCTAGAATATCTGATAGTTTAGAAAGATGTACAGTTGCACAAATGCTCTTGTACAGCTATGATTCACTTCTTATCTCTAGGCTTCTGTGTTCTGAGAAAAGACGGTTAAAAGTTCAAACATCAAGATCTTTCCTTGAATTCCTACTCCATCAGTAAAGTGGAATACATTCAGTGGCAAAGTGGTATTTTTTTAAAAAAGAAAGAGAGAGAGAGTGAGAGAGAGAGAGAATTAATTTATTTTTTTCCTATTTGGCCTCTGTTTCTCTGACACTTAGTTGTGTATGTGGTGCTGAGGATTGAATCTGGGTGCTTATGCACACCAGGCAAGCACTCCAACTGCTGAGCCACTGCTCCAGCCCTGAAGGGGGTGTATTCAATGAACAGTGCTTTGTATTATGTAATTGAGAACATTTGAAATTATCTTTAAAACAAAGGCTAGGGGTTGAGGATATAGTTCAGTGATCAAGCATCAGCTTAGCATGCACAAAGACCTATTCAATTTCCAGCACTAAGTAAATGAACAAATGAAATAATAAAGTATGGACTAAATGCCATACACTCGTGTGTGTGCGTGTGCGTGTGTGTGTGTGTGTATGTGTGCGTGCGTGTGCGCGCACATGTGCGCGCACATGTGCTTATGTACATATTCACATGCATGCAGAGGCTAGAATGTTAAAACATTTAAAGTATTAAGAGAAATATTGGTTCTGAATAACCTGTCAGAAATTCACTAAAATTTAAATTCCTCTGATTGCATGATGTTTAGAAGTAAACATTCATAATAGGGAAAAAATTTAAACAAGATTGAATGCAATGAATGCAGATTTCCCTTAGGCATTGTTACATAATCCCAGTTGTAGAAAAGGGATATAAATAACACTGACAACTTTAGGTTTTCTCTTTGAATTTTAATAACCAAAAAATCTTCTCAGTGCCTCATTTGGATAACATGAGGGAGATGTATTTCTAAAATTATCTGATTTGATGATTGGAAAAGATCTAAGAATGAGTTGGAATATGGTGGGAATGACAATTCTTGAATAAAACAGGTGACAGAGCAAGGAGAGGAAGGAGGGAAGGAAAGGGGGAAGGAAGGAAGAGAAGCAGGGAGGGAAGGACAAAGACAGTGAAATCATGTATCAATTTTGGTTGGTGTTGCTCTAAATACACCATGAGAATCCAAATGTAATATATGATAAACTTATCCAAGAAGCAACTATATGAATCTACTGAAAGAAAGGACAGTATAGAAGGAAAAGCTTGAAAAGAAACTTCTCACTGTTATACAAGAACTTAAGATTTACAGTCAGGAGATTTAGAACTTAACCTTATTCTGCTAATAATAGGGCAGAGAGGATCTTGTTTTCTTGTGTGTGTGCTATCACAAACCAGGGGAACTTGGGAAGATGAATTAACATCCCAAACCTTAGTTGCCCAGTCTGATCAATGGGTATGGCAACCTCAGAATATTTGTGACAATTAATTTAGATAGCTTAAGAAAAACTCTGAAAGGAAAGCATGGGGCACAATAAGCACTCAACAAGGCAGAGCTAATGAACCAAATATATATAACCCTCTCCAGCTATAATCTTCACTTTATCAAATTAACAGATCAAAATAAGACTTTTAGAATACTAATTTAAGTTCCTTTTATAACAAAACTCTGATTTGCTTACATTTTAAAGTTTTGGATCTAAAGTCTATTGCATACTTATATGTATATGTCTATCTGTGTGTCTTTCAAAAGAGCAAATAGGATAAGAAGAGGAAATTAGCTTTTCAAAAGAAGTCTGATGTAAATAATGAGCAAATCTCACTTATTCTATTAGTTCACATGTACTTCTGCTTGTAATTGTGATAAGGTTTATTTTTACTCTGCTGTTTCAAGCCAATTTATAAATTAAAGTTGAGCCAGAACAAACAACTGTTAATGATGTCTACGGCATAAGGATATTTTTGTTTTCCTTTTGTTTACCAATAAATCAAGGTGATATATTAGGGATAATTTTGAGTTGGAAAGGAACTGAGCAGCATTCTTTAAGGCAAGTGTCTATCCTTTAATTTTCTGTTTAATGTGTCTTTGCAAATATCCCTTATTCTATAATAGTCAGGTATTAAAGTGTGATGAATGCACTCAAGGGTGGAATGCATAAGTCCATCACCCGAGTAAGAACAGCATTGTCCATAAGCTAAATAGGGATGAAAGTTTTCAAAAGAAGGCTTTATTTTAAGAATGAGGATAGCTAAAACCCATGGTTCAGGAAATGTATAGTTTTGTCATTTTTAAAAGAGCAGCTTTACCTTGGGATTTCTGAAAAATGATACATATTAAACATAAGCTGAGATTTTCAATATCCAATTAACTTTGAATACAAGTTGTCCCATTAAAAACAGAGGCTATTAGCTTAGCTTTAAATGTATCCTATTTTTTACAATAGAATTAAAGAATTCTCTTTTTTATAGTTGAATACAAAACTCACTTGATAATGTTAGTGTCTGTATATGAATATGGCTGTTAAGACTGAATCAACTCAAACTTTTCTACTGATTATCTGTAGAATATTCAGTACAGCTTTTCTGTTAGAAATGCATATATTGAGGACATCTGAAAAAAATATAAAGCAATAATTTTTCCTTGTGACATGTCTAGTGCTTAAGAATTAATATAACCACTTGTTTTGATACAATTCAATTTTGTTTGATTCTACTTGATTCTATTTCACTGGACTTGAATTATTCAACATGACTTCTGTGGAGGTGAAAAGAACAGAAAGTCCCTTGGCTTTCAAGTGTTCCAGTTAAATATCACCAGGTCTCAGAAAAGGTGTTTAACTCAGTCTAATACAATTCAGAAAGCTGCCTTAGAATAGCTGGCAGTAAAAATGAGGTTTTGAGAAAAGGATATCTATGAAAAGGCACAGGTGGGAGATAGATTATTCTTCGCAAATAATCAACTAAAATAAAGTCCTGATTCAAAGCTCGGAAGTTTAGAAGAGGGACTTAGACATGTTGACATGGGAAAGAGGGGTGGATCTGAGAGTAGAAATTCATGAAACACTAGTCTTTGTGGGTCAAGTGTGAGACAAGTAGTTACACTTTGTGCCAGAGGCCCTCAGGTGCAGAAAAGAGACATGAAGTGGTTGTGCTTGAAGAACACAATGCTAGAGATATGGTATCAACTAATTGTGTCAAGACTGCTACAGAGCAAATACACTTGAAGCAGTGGCATGGATCCAGGCTAAAAGAATAAGGATCTGGGTTGATCCTGAGCAGTCTTGCACAGCAGAACTCCAAACTGTATTTGCTTCTAAGTATTCATTCATGCTCCTGTTTCATTGTGCCAAACCTTCAGTCAAACAGTCCTTCAAATCCCATCTCTTCTTTATTTGCACCTGTCATTACTACCTTGTGTGGCATGTAGTTACATATTAGATCTTCAAGAATTATTGATGATTAGATAATATAAATTGTTCTTTCTCAAATATCTTAGCATTCAGAGCTCATACTACTCAGTTTCCAGTGTACTTTTTTTTTCTTAAAGAGAGAGGGACAGTGAAAGAGAGAGGGAGAGAGAGAGAGAGAATATCAACTTTATTTAGTTTTTCATGTGGCTTTCATTGCTCACTTTGTTGTGTACATGGTGCTGGGATTTGAACTCGTGTACTCACGCAGGCCAGACAAGTGCCATAAGTGCTAAGCCACTGCTCCAGCCTCTACAGTGCACTTATATTGTTGTCTTTGCACTTATTTTATCTTTTAGAATGTTATATAAATTTAAGGTGATACCATTGACAATATTGTGCTTCCATCAAATTTTATGTTGAAACCCTAATTCACACTGATTTGAAGATGGAGCCTTTGAGAGATGATTAAGTTTAAATGAGGCCATGAGGGTGGGGTCATCATGATGAGGTTAGTATCTGGTATTTAAGAATATCAGGGCTGGAGCAGTGGCTCAGCAGTTACAGCGCTGACCTGGCATGTGCGAGGACGCAGGTTCAAACCCCAGCACCACGTACAATTAAGTGTGAGTAATGAAAGCCACATGAAAAGCTAAATAAAAATGATTCACTCTCTCTCTCTCTCTTTGTCCCTCTATCTTAAAAAACATTAAGAAAAAGAACATGAATATACCAGAGTATGCCCTTTGTATTTCTGTGTGTGTCCACACCATACGAAGACATTGCAAGAAAGCAGCCTTCTGCAAACTAGAGGTTCTCACTGGAGCCCAAACATGCTAGCATGCTGATCTTAAATTTTCTATCCTCCAGAAATATGAGTAATAAATATCTGTTGTTTACACTTCTCAGTCTCTGGTATTTAATATAACAGTCACCTATGTATCCTATCTCAGTCTAACTATTGCTCTTTCTTGGGAACAGGTAGTTCACTCTACCATTGGGTGCCTAATTTGTAGATAAAACTTATACTATATGGACAATGCTCTTAGGAGGTTAATTTTAATTGATACAGTGATAAAGTCACCTTAAAGGAAATTTTGAAAAGTGAAAAATCAAAGCAATTTAGCTATAACCTCACTACTGGTATGCTGTTAGGAAATAGCTATTTTATTGAATTTCTGATGCAGAATAGTGTTTCATGGCATTAATATGTAATAGCATATATTCATTCCATTATTGATGAATCTTCAACTTTTTTAAAGGTGTTTTTGTAATTATTAGCAATGCTACTAAAACGGATCTTAGACCTCTCTACTGTAGAAAACATGTGAAATTTTCATATTTAAAGTTTATTGAGTCATGGTATGGTTCTTTTAAATTAACTAGATACCATTAAGATTTCATGCAATTTTGTTTTATAAACTTTTATTCCTCAAAACAGTGAGTAACTTTTCCAGTTGTTCTGATTATCATTTGCATTATTTGACTATTTTTGGCAAGCCATTTGAATGTAAGATAACAAATTGGTTTATCTCACATTTTTCTAATAGATAAGGCCGACAGTATTTTACATATATATCAATACTTAGGTTTTCCCCTTTGTTAATTGTTTTCTTAAGTACTTTTCCATTGTTTTAAGAATGTCATTTGAATTTTTCTTCACAGTTAGAAGGCATTCTTTTTATTTTTGAGTACTATTTCTTTTTCAACAATAGGTGTTATTTCAAAACTTGGAGTATCTTTTCAGTTTTTGGTATTTATTAGTTCTCAAAAAAATTTGTCCTTATTAGTGACAAATGTTTTTTATATTTTGTGGCTCAATTTTGTATGTTTTAAACCAACATTCTAAGGTCATGATGATAATCCCTTTGCTTATCATATAAAAGTGGTAGAAATTTCATATAGAGAAGTATTTGAGAACTGTTTGCTTTGATAATTCTTAGGACTTTTCACTTTTCCTTTTGGAGCAGCTTTGGAAAAGAGAGACTCTCCTACTTTAGGATGAGGTCTCCAGTGTTCCTTTTTCCACACCTGCCAGTTGTTACTTCTTTTACTTCCATTGGTCCATTCGTACCTTTTCGTGATTCTTTCTCCTCTAATACGCCTGCAAGGAAAAATTAAGTTCTATTATTTCCTTAATAAATCAGCCCTTTGTTGTGTCCAGATGTGGAATCCTAATTTATGTACTCTGCTTAGAATTCCTTAAGTTTCCAAAAGCAGGTATTCCTGCTTACACGTCTCCTGAAAATTTCTCAACCGTTACTTCCTCCAAATATTAACTCTGTGCCTTTCTCTTTCTTCCTTTCAAAATCGTAATTAGTTTTAATTTAATTTCTTTTTTTCCTAATAATTTTTCTCTTATGCCTTTACTATGGTTGATTTCATTAGAGCTACCTTTCATTTTAATAACTGTCTGGTTTTTTCTTATTGACTATTAACCTAAAAAAAAGGCTTGGCATGTAAAACATATATACAATAACAATCATGGCATATATTTTCTACTTGATTAAATCAACAGCCACCCAAAAAAAAATTTTTTTTAAATCAGGCAATTATAAATACCATAGTCCTGTAAGGTACTTTCCCCAATGATCTCTCTCTCTCTCAAGGTAACAACTCTCTTGTTTTTTAAGAGAATTATTATGGTCAAGGTTTATTTTTGTCAATTTTTGATATTTATGTAGGAATTACACCACACCATCTGGCTTCTTTTGTTTAAAGGTGTATTTACTTTTATGCAGACATAAAAATGTGTTTTTTTGTTATTTATGATCATTTGTGTTATTTCTAGTTTGAGGTTACCCCAAATACTATTAGAAATATTCCTAAGCATATATTTGGAAAACAAATATATAGATCCAACAACTTGCTTGCAACTTACCTTTTGCTGTTGTTGTTGTTGCTTGTTTCTTTGTTGGGCACCAGGGATTGAACCTTGGACACTTAACCATTCAGCCATATCTCTAGCCCCC
>PVKS010009128.1:0-65248 GCA_004027875.1 Aplodontia rufa | reverse complement strand
CACACACACACACACATCAACCACCCAAAAACCCAAATCTTGTAAGGTTCTGCAAGACCATGGGTCATTTGAGGAGAAATGGCAAGAAACTGTTATATTTGATGTAAATAATAACTTAACTCCTTGACCTTTAAAATCATAGGGACTAGACTATAATTATATCAGACTAAAAGATGATTGCCTGATTATTTCACTATTGACCCTCAAAATAAATCTGTGACCTGTGTTACAGATATAGGGCTAGGAAAATATAGAGCATCAGATATAACTGCAGATGCATTATACAGAAGTTTCATTCTTTAAAAATCTTATTGTTCCCCAAGATCTTAGCAACTCTGCTTCAAGATAAACTTGACTACTCTGAATAATAAGTTCTATTCATGGGTCCATGAATTTGACACTTGAAAGCTGCCCTTGAGATTCAGCTGTCAAAAATATGCTTGACCCAGATGAAAACTGGGTTTATAAATACTTCAGCGGGTTTTAACTGCCTCTGTAGACTCCAGTGTCATTTTTCAAGCAGACACCACGTAGGATGACCTTTACAGAGCAGAGTCAAGGATTCAGGAAACACATAGGCTTCGTACCTTGTTGCTTTCAGAGCCTGCTTGTGAATGCTGCCAAAGAATACTTACAACAACCTGGCAATGGAGGTTTGCAGATGCACCGTTTATTGAAAAATAAACATGCTCAGAAAGGCTAATTATTTACCCCAAGATACACAGGTGATCAGTGGCATAGGAGGCTCAAGGTTACACACTCCTACTCCACGTCCTACCGTCCTCCGGCAGAAGTCCTTCCTCCTTGCCTATCATCAGCAAAGCAGAGGGCAGCAGAAGCTTCTCCTTTCTCCAGGTGCAACCTGAATCACAAAGTCCACTTCCTACTGTAGGCTCCATGTAATTGCAAGGTGGTAACAGATTGCTTGTTCTCAGAACAACATACTTTTGTTGTGAATTTTAGTTGCATATTATTATTTCAAAAAAAATGATCAAAATTATAAACACACACAAAAGAAAAATCACAAGTCTGAACAAGGGACCACATTCCTTAGGTGGACCCTGCATTTTAGTGATACATCCAAGACTTTGACTCCAACACCTTCCACATCACAAGTCCTAACCGGCCCCTGTGCGCTGGGTCTATATTGTCTTGATTGGTGTGCTCACACATTGCCCACACTTTTCCTTTTGCTTAGAATTCTTCTTCCTGTCCCTCTTATATTTCTGGTTTCCCATATCTGATCTGGGATTTCATACAGAGTTCACCCAAACCTCATAGCCATACTCACAGCTGACCCTTCAAGGGAGTTTACTGCAACTCCCAGTCTGTCTCCATACGTGTGGGACAGTGGAAAGGCCAATGGGAACATTAAGGCTCTCTAGAGGATCTAACAAATTGCTTTTTTTTTCTTTTTTTAATTGTCTTGGCACACATCTTCTTGCTCACAGGTTTCAGAAGCAGGCCAGACTGTTCTTCATTGGTTAAGTGTAACTCACTTCACAGTGGGCATCTTGTGCAGTCACTAGTGCCCACAGTTAGAAAGGCTGCACACGTGACTTCATGCCCCATGGCTGCCATCTTGAAATTCTTAATGATGTTTGAGCCCTGAATTTCCAGATTACATAGCTGGTTCCTCTTTCTTGGTTCTGTTTTCTCCAATAGATTGGAGCAAAAAGGATGGAGAAAGAAAAGAAAAGCCCTCTCTCTCTCTTTTAGTCCATCCTTCTAATACTCTCCTCCTCCCCCACAGAGTACTTCCCAATTCCTAAATGTTCCCCTTAATTTCTTCCTGCCCGCTTCCTTCTAGCCCTTCTCCCAGCTCTACGACCATTATTCCACTCACTACTTCTACGAGGTTGACGCACTGGCTTCCTCATGTGAGTGAGAATGTGTGGAATCTGCATCTGGCTTGCTGCACTCTATACAATGTTCCCCAATTGCACCCAAGAGCTGCAAATGACAGTATTTCTTTCTTTTCATGGCTGAGTATTATTCAAGTGTGTCAATATGTCACATTTTCTTCATCCATTTACCTGCATTGGTTCTGTATTTGGCTATTGTGTCTAGAGCTGCAGTAACGCAGAGGTGCAGCAGCTATCTGTTTGGTATAAGTATTTCAACTCCTTTGGTCATGTGCCCGGCAGTGGAATTGCTAGGTTGTACGACAGTTCCATTTTTTTAAAATGTTTCCAATGTGTTTCTTTTCTTTTTTTATTAACAAATTTATTTTTTGAACAATCAAACATGCTTCTAATGAAAAATATAATATATATATATAAGTTCTGAATATTAGATGTACCCCCCCAAGACTCCCCCAATTATCCACCCTTATCCCTCCCCCTCCCTCCTTTCCAAAACATCTCTGCTAATGCCTTAGTATGACATTACAACTTATCTGGGTTTAAAACATGATAATAGACCTCCTTTCTCAATGGCCAGGGTCTAGCTCCAGCCTCCACAGATGAGTGAAGTCATTCGACCTTTGGTTCTCTGGGTTTTGCTAATTTTACTCAGCATAATTTCTTCCATAGCCATCTATTTACCTTCAAAGGCTGCAACATCATTATTTCTAATTGCTGAGTGAAACTCCATGGTATATATGTACCACAATTTTTGGGTCCATTCATCCAGTGAGGGACATCTGGGTTGTTTGCATAATTTAGCTATTGTAAATTGAGCTGCTGTGAACATAGATATTGCTGTGTCACTGTAATATGCTCATTCTAAGTCTCCTGGAAAAATTCCCAAGAGAGGAATAGCAGGATCATATGGGGGGGCTCATCCCTAGTTTTCTGAGGATTCTCCACACTGCTTTCCAGAGGGGCTGTATCAGTCTGCAGTTCCACCAACAGTGTGCTAGTGTTCCTATCTCTCCACAACCCCTCCAGCATTTATTATTGTTTATTTTCTTCATTTTTGCCAATCTGACTGGTGTGAGGTGATATCTTAATGTAGTTTCCATTTGCATTTCTCTGATTACTAGTGATTTAGAGCATTTTCTCATGTATTCATTGGCCTGATCAATGTCCTCTGTTGAAAAGCTTCCATTTAGTTCTTTGGACCATTTATTGATTGGGTTGTTTGTGTTTTTGAAGTTGATATTTTTGAGGATTTTGTAGACTGGATATGAGGCCCCTGTCAGAGGAATCACAGCCCATGATTCTCTCCATTTCCATAGGAAACCTCTTGATTCTTTTGATTATTTCCCCGGCAGTGCAAAAGCTTTTTAGCTTTATGACATCCCAATCACTGATTTTTGACTTTACTTCCTTCACTTTAGGAGCCATGTTGAAAAAGTCTTTGCCTACTCCCAAATGCTGAAGTGTTGGACAGTTCCATTTTGAGTGTTCTGAGGACTCTCTGTACCGTTCGCCATAAGGGCTGACCTAATTCGCATTACCACCAGCAATTTGTGAGTTCCTTTCCTGTGTCCTCTCTTGTGTTTATTACTTCTTGTCTTTTGATGATGGCCATTCTAACTGGGTAAGGCCCTGTACTTCACCGTGGTTTTGATTTAAAGTTCTCTGATGATCAGTGAATTTGAGCACTTTTGTATGAAATTTTTTTCAATTGTATATCCTTTTTTTTTTTTTTTTTTGAGAAGCGTCTGTTTAGTTGTTTAACCCATTTTTAAGCTGAGTTGTTTCTTTGGTATTCATCCTTTTGAGTTCCTTGTCATTTGGACTGTTTGGAAATATTTTCTCCCATTTGTATAGGTTGTCTTTGAATCCTGTGGATTGTTCCTTCTGCAGTGCAGGAGGATCTTAACTCGTTACGACCCCATTTGTCTATTCGTAACTTCCGTTGCCTGTGCTTTTGGAGTCCTATGTAAAAAACTGCTGCCTACACCAATGTCTTAAAGTGTTTCCCCTATTTTTATTTTGCTGTAATTTCAGAGTTTCACATTTAAGATTTAGGTCTTTGGGGCTGGAATAGTGTCTTAGCAGTTATGCTGCTTGCCTGGCATGTGTAAGATGCGGGTTCAAACCCCAGCACCATGTACACATACACAACTAAATGTTGGAGCAACGAGGGCCATGAAAAACTAAATAAAATTGATTCTCTCTTTCTCTCTCTCTCTTAAAAAAGATTTAGGTCTTTGATCCATTTTGAGCTGATTTTTGTGTGTGGGGACAAGAAAGAGTCTAGCTCCCTTCTTTGCCCTTTGCATATACAATTTTGTCTGCAGCATTCATCAAAAAGACTGATTTTTCTTCACTGTGTGTCCTTAACACCTATTGTCAAAACTCAGTTGTCTGGCTCTGTGAGCGTGGATTGATTTCTGGGCTCTCTATTCTGCCACATTAGTTTATGTGTCTGTTTTTGATCCAATACCATGCTATTTTAATAAGTCTGGCTTTGTACCTTGTGGCATGTTTTTAAGTCAGGCATTGTGATACCTCCAGCTTTGCTTCTGTTATGAATTTGGCTATTCTGGGTATTTTGTGGTTCCTTATGAATTTTAAGATTTGTTTTCTATCTCTATGAAAAAAATCACAGGGTTATAGTAACTAGAGAAACAATCAGAGGATTGTAATTGCATTTCCAGATGAAGAAGGAAGCATTTGCCCTGCTTCCTATCTACCCCTTTGGTGCCCAGCACTGGTGGAGATAGGACCTTAAAAGGCAGGCACTGCTCCTCTCACTTGGTGCTCCCCTGGCCAAAGCCTGGAGGTGTTTAGAAGGAAATGGGAGAGGGGTTTAAGTTGCATACAAAAATCAAGTCTATACATTGAACTAGGCAGCTGGAAATCAGAGTAACAAAAAGTGACCAGAAACTATAGGAACTTCGCTAGATTCATAATGGAATGGCAGAGATTTCACAGGACACAGTTGATCCAGCAGTTGAAGAAATAAAAAATCCATCATGTTTTTGTTCATCTCATATAATGCAAATTATTTGATAAACCATTTACATTAGCAAGTGGGCTGCTGTTTGGCTACCATAGAAATACTTCCTTGTTCCATTTCATAAAGGGAGAGGCAGAAACATGGAGAGTTAGATAGAGATAGAGAGAGGGGTGGAGAGAGAGAGAGAGACAGATAGACATAGAGCAAGAGTCCTCCGCAGACTTCTTCCCTTTGATTGGGCCAAGTTGGTGATCAATTGAATGAAAGGATTCAGATAAAGAAGTCTGAACTCCGTTGGGCATAATCCAAGCTGTGTGCACCTGGGAGCTGGGGTGTAGCTGGTTTCTCTTGCATCACATGGGTAATATGGAGGAAGTGGATTCCTATAAGAAACCAGGTAAGGAAGAGAGGGAGAAGGACTGCTGCTGACTAGGCCACTCAAACTGTCCACTGCATGGGAGCTGCCATATGTGATAGTCATCTGCTTTCATGTTGGCAATGGCCCATGTGGTCCTGGGGAGTGCTGACCAATTTCCTTCGGGCAACTTTGTGCCAAAGATTTTCCACATTCCTTCCTGTTACTGTCCTTGGCAGGTCAGTTAGGACCGTTGTCCTTTCCAGCAATCGGTGGCCAGCAGATCATGTGCTGTGGTCACTTCCTCACCCCTGTCCCTCTGCTGATTGGCATGCTGTAAGGGAAGACTCCTCTCATGCCCAGACCCATGGGGAGTTAACCTTGGCATCTGTTACCTTGAAAATAACCTCCCACTGGTTTTTTCTCTTTTCTTTCTGCTTCTTGGAATCAAAATCTAAAAACAGAATTTAAAATTCATCTCGCAGCATGGTAATGATTTGTTCGTTCTTCCCATGCTGAAATTTGGCTGGCACATATTTCCTCTGCGATCCATTGAACAGTTCTGCTCTTTAGGCTGCTGCTTAATTTTTCCTCTTGAATAGATGAATGGCACAGCATGATCAGCTGAGAATGTTTATCATTTTAAAAACTTAAACATCATATAACATTTTAAAATACTTCATAAACATTGTCAGAGAAGCCAAACACCATTTTTTGGTGGTGCAAAAAAATTTTATTTCAGATTTAAAGTTTTGGAAAACATTTATCTCCAGTGTTTTTCCAGGTTGAGAGCATCTTTACGTGTTGGCAGTTAAATGTGATATTTGCCTGGAGGTGACTTATGCAAATGATCTAGAAGTGTAGTCTCCTTCCATGGGGCTGTTCTTAAGTAGTTCATCCAACCTTATAAATATGATGGAGTTCACTTTCCTAACTTAACTGCTATTAAGTAAGTAACACGAAGTTTTGTTCATTATTTCTCCCGTCTTTGGGAGGAACATGGTGGCTGAGACAGTATATGGTTAAACTGATGAAGGATGATTGCAGCTTACAACTCTACTCCTCTTTTTCTTCATTATCCATCCTTGACCTCTTTGCTCCCCATGTCTCCAATTTATGTGAGTTAAAACCTTGCAGTAGGACTGTGGAATCCAGTGTTCATCTGCCTGAGATGAATCCTGCTCTGCGTGTGTCTGACTCTGGGACCTTAAGCAAACTGCTTTTTCTTTGTGAGCTTCAAGTTTTCCAATAATGAAGTGATAGTAATAATTACACTTCAAATGGCTACTGTGAACATTAAGTAGGTCAATATATGCAAAACACCTAAAATGATGTCTGGCACTTAGAATAAGTGCTCAAATAAAGGTGAGTTGTTTTTGTTATCTTTGCTATCTTGCTGGGTTCCCCCGGATACTTCTGAATCTCAATTTCTTTACCTGCAAAATTAGGTTTATAATATCTCCCCACCCTCAAAGGAACTACGAGGACCTGAACAGGGAGTACAAAGAAGAAATCACTAATAAAGGGCTGGCTAATTAGCCTTGGGGAGCTTCTTGCCAAGGCTGCCCTGCCTTTCCAGTATCTGCAGAAGTTGATCATTCTGACAGATGTTCATTAGCAGATGTCCTTGTCTTCCACCTAAAGGGCTCCCCAGAACCTCCGGCTCAGCCAGGAAATTGCATTATCTTCCAAGAGTGAATTCGTTTATGTTTAAATGGTATTCATTCAGCAGTCAGGGGAGTTCCAAAGAGGACAGCCTTGCCCTTGACATTCTGAAATTCAGGAGGGATTCCAGGACTCAGGCAACAGTGTGCTCCTGTCCCAACCTGCACTCACACAGGGCAAGTGAATGTAGCATGCGGGACAACAAGTGCAGGAGATCGAATGGATTTGGGTGGTAGTTGATCCTGAAAAAAAAATCTATGTCTCTATCTATTATCTATCTGTCTACCTACCTATCTATCATCTATCATTTATCATCTATCTATCATCTGTATCTATCTATCAATCTATCTTCTATCTGTCATCTATCATCTATTTATCTTTGTATCATCTATCATCTATGTTTAGCTATCTATCATCTGTATTATCTATCAATCATCTATCATCTATCATATTATCTACCATCTATCATCTATCTATATCTATCATTTATAATCTATCATCTATATCTATCAATCTATCATCTGTCATCTATCATCTATTTACCTGTCATTTATCATCTATTTATCATCTATCATCTATCATCTGTCGTCATTATCTATCATCTGTCAATCATCTATCAGTATTCTCTATCTATCATCTACCTGTCCATCACTTATCACCTGTTTATCATCTATCATCATTATCTATCTATCATCTATTTATCTATCTATCGTCTGTCTATATGTGTATCTGTGTCTATATTTCTTTTCTGGATAGATAGTTCTAGTAGTACTAAGACAGACCTAGCCATAGATTGTCCAAGAGATATGGAGGGAGGAGAGACTCCCTGAAGAGTGGTGCTGTGCGTTCTGCAGGCCTGCTTTCAGCATGCCCGCCGAGGTGAGCTGCAGTATTGCAGTTGAAACAAGATGGCAGATTCTCTCAGTAGCTGAGGTATAACTGAGAGCTGACTTGCTCCTCAGCCTCCTCTCTCCAAGTCACATTCAGACAGACTAAGGAAGAAGTGGTCGGGGACCATTTCTAGTGAAACTTCCAGATTCACGTAAAGATGCATTCAGGACTGAGAGGTTGGGAATGATTGAAATTATCATTTTCTATCACTTTTTACCCCTTGATCTGCTTTTCAATTGTGTTTTTCCCAGCATTTTTTGCTAAGTTTATTTTAGTATGACATCTTTGTCGTGGACCTCCCCTCACTGAACTGGATTTTCTCGTACAGTGCTTGGCCTGGTTGTTGTGGAATAAATATTTATGGAATGGATGGCTATAAACCAATGCCTACGGGAAGGCCAGGCATTCTGCTGTGATTCCCTTTTTGTCTCTATTTTGTCAAGTTGAATACTGTCCCCCCACCCAGGCCTGTCCTGCAGTGTCAAGAAATGCATAGTTAGACGTTAACAAGCTTCTTAGGACATAAGTTACAACTTCTTATTTCTTCAGAAAGAAAGAAGTTCTTCAGAAGAAATTTTATTTTAATTGATGTGCTTTTTAGAGTAATGCATTTCTTCTGCTTTGAGTGGTTAGAACTGTATCTGATTTCAGGAAATCTAGATGAAGGAAGAGCAAATGCGTTCAGTTTGATCAGGGGATCAATATCAGCATCTCATCCTCCAGCGTCTGAGAAGAAATAGAATTTGCTGATGTTGAATGGAAACCTCTTTAGCACTGGGGTCCAATGCTTTTATTGATGCACAAAGTAGCCAATGTAGATAATGTTTCTTGTCAAGTATCAGCCATGACATGCTGTAGAAACTAAATTCTGTTCTTCTGGATGTAAAATTTTCTTACTTTAAAAGGAGTGTATTTCTTGCAGGGTGCCGTGGTATACACCTGTAATCCAAGAGACTCGGGAGGTCGAAACAGGAAGATCACAAATTTGAGGGCAAGCTCAGCCCAAATAAAAAGGGCCAGGGATATAGCTCAGTGGTAGAGCACTCCTGGGTTCAATACCCAGTACTGGAAAAAAAGTGCATTTATTGAAGGGTTACTCTTTTCCTTTCTTTTCTCTTTCCTTACTTCTATCTTCCTGTCTGATGATCTTTCCTTCTTTTTAAAACTTTCTCTGTATAAAAAAATACTTTTAGGGCTGGAGAGGTGGCTCAGCAGTAGAATGCTTGCCTGTCACGCACAAGGACCCAGGTTCAATCCCCAGAACCACACACACAAGTTAGTGGAGGAAAAACAAAAACATATGAAAAAAATTAACTATCTCTTTTAAAAAAAATCATTTAAAATAACATTCCCTTTCCTTGGCTTCCGAGTCTTTTGAGAGGTTTTCCATATAAAAACTTGAATTACGGGGTTGGGGTTTCCTTCAGAAACCAGGTATGGAGGCTCCACTGTGTGCCAGGATAGTACTGGAGGGGGATCTAGAAGGTTCGAGCCAAGAAGAGGATCTTCTATCTAGAAGCTAGACTTGGGCTATGGAAAGGACATGAATACTAATACCTGGACTCTGTATTTGCAGCTTTCTTCAGATTTTCAAAAGAGGCAATAATATGAACATATTGAAAATCATAGTTACATCTTTGTCTCATTGAACACTCTTAAAGTTTTCTTCAGCCAAAATTACTCACTTTGGCTTTCTCGGGTCTTGCCCAGGCATTTATGCAAAATGCAAACCAACTGCTCTGTTTCCTAGGAAGCCTCCTCTTCCTTTCCCTTCCGGACACAACAAACCCTCTACAATCACTCTGCCACCCACATTGGTCTCATCTGTACCTTCCTCTGGGCTGGTCAGCAATTTATAAAATTATCATTTTGAAAAGGTCTCATGTATCACTTTATCCATGGAATTTATTTGTTATATTAGAAAAGAAGAAATTAAATAAATTGCAGCAACATTTAATAATGTGCCTGAGAGTCCCTACAGCTGGGACTACAAATTACAGGTTTTTCTATTTATCCCTGCCCTAGAATTTGAAAATAAGATTCTTCTGTCAAAAATTAATAAGGAAACAACTGACTTAATTTAGTGGGACTTTTTTTTGACGTTTCTATGGTTGTCATAGAAGGTCAACAGCGTGTGGTCTACCGCCTTTCTTAATGAAGCACTGCTAGGCTGAGAACAATGGTCTTGCTACTTGAACTAGAAGAGCACTTCACCAATGCCACACCTGGGTGTGGAAAATTCAGTGCACTTCAAAGGCCCTTCTCATTTTACCACCACTCTGTCTCAACAAACGGAAGTTTGTTATGCTTTTCCTCTGTAAGGATAACAGTATTTCTACTTTATATGTGCTTTGTGCTGCTGTTTGTGATGTGATGAGAGAGAGAGGTGAATGCATAAAGATTTAGGATAGGCGTTTGTCGTGTGGAGGGTGAAGCTCAGGAAACAAATCTGGATCCGCCAGGTGGAAGAAGATGCAAGACTCAGTTGGGATAGTAGATGTGTGTATTCAGATTGAAAGTAGTCCTGAGTCAACCCCCAGCTCCAGCTTTAGCTCCCGGTCAATTCCATTCTGTCCCTTGAGATCCATTTCCATAGGCTCTTTTTATACACAGTCCAAACTGCCAACAGGTTACACCAGTGGGCACATGCTCACAAGTTATTGCGTGTGACCTTGAGGACCGTACACTGAATCAGAGTGCATCTAGCCTTAATTAGCCTTAAGATAGCTGGTGCCCAGCCCCGAATCCACACTAAGAGCATAATATAAAACATAGTCCATAAAAGTCTCAGCGAGGGAGCCTGACTATAGCCACTTAGGACCTGCCCCAACAGTGTGCATCCCAAGGACAATGCAATTTGCCATACAATAGTCTTTGCACATGGGTTGGTGTACTCAGCATCACAGTAGAATCTGGAGTTCCGGTACCCACTGAGCAAGAGACAGAGTGAAAGGAGATAGTAAAAAACGGGATAGAGTTCAGCAAAGAAGTGGGAATCATCAAAAGGAAAAAAAAAGTGTTGCTAAATATTGATTGAAAGGCCATCTCCAACTAACAGAAGGACTTCCCTTCTCTTTCTATGTGAAGGATCTGCAAAACTTGGAAAGAAAAATGTGAAATGGGATTTAGAACTTTCACAAGCAGCATTTTTGAAGGGACTAAAAATTTAGATGGTCAAAGAATCTTTGCAACAGTAAAAGTGGATTAATATTTTCTTGGTTTGTTTAAGCACAATTTTCCTGTCTGCATTCAACTGGCCTTCAATGTCCTGGATATCACTTAAATTCATTCCAATATGACTTTTATTTTATTATTATTTATTTTATTATTATTATTTTTGACCCATGGACCAGCAAGAGATCAATACCACTTTTAAAGAGTTTTCAGATTCTTAGTATTTAAAATGTCTTAAATCAAATATTCTTATGCAATTAAATTGAAAGGCAGATGTTTACAGAGAGTTTCAGTTGCTCAAATCCCAACTAATTTCATAAGAAATCATGAGCAACTTTATATATCAGATAGCAGTTTTTCATAAGCTAAGAGGAATAGCAAAATAAAATTGTATTTCTAGAATTAATGATTGAACACTGTCAGATGTAAGCCAAGGTCTCAGCTGCCCAAGGCTTATTAGCTTTTCCAGTTCAGTTTGATACAGCTAAGGAGAAAGCATCATTGCTCTAGGGACTGTGGCAGATTCCAACGATGAGTAAAATGTGGCTCCATTCTCAAGGAACTTTCGACAAAAGTATTCTCTCTACCATGCTACATGGCGACAGTAACAAGTGCTTGTGTTTGAAAGAGTTAACTCAGAATTCCTGGGTTGCTCAAACCCTGCACATTCCACAAAAGGCCTATGTTTAGAACTGGCTTTTGGTTGGCTTCTAAGAGTTAGGTGCTGAGTCTTTGGAATGTTCTGCCTGATTAAGAGTATGAGAGTGCTTTTGGATGCCTGATGCTTGGGTCATGTGGTGTCAGCTTGAGCAGATAATTTATATTACTATTGTGATTTATCGTAAGCTTCTGTTTTTGCTCTTGGAGGAATGCTGGAGTATGAGCAGATAAGGTCAGTCACAAGGGGACGGCATGCAATGTGACTGATCCTCAACAAAAATCCTTGGCACCACACCTTGATTGAGATTCACTGGTTGGTGACACATTGCATGTGTTGTCACATATTTTTGCTGGAGAATTGAGTGCATCCTGTGCAACTCCACTGGGAGGAAGCACCTGGAAGCTTGCAGTAATTCCTCCTGGACTTGTTCTGTGTGCATTTCTTCTTTGCTGATCTGAGCCCACCCCACATGGTTTCTCAGTTCTGTCAGTCCTTCTGGCATATCATTGATCCTGAGGTTAGCCTTGGGAACCCCCAATGTGCAGTGCTATGTGAGGAAAACAAGTCTGGGGGCTGTGGGGAATTCCTTTAACCATGGACCGAGTAATCTTTTGTGGCATTATTCCAAGGGCAAGCTACAGCTCAGTGGGTCACAAATTCACATTATTTCTCTTACACGGACATCTTGATTGTGTACTCTCTTTAGCTGAAAAGATTCAAACTTAAAAATAGATTTTGGAATCAGTGGTATAAACTTTCTATAAATAGAAAGCTTCTAAAATGTAACTTCAATTTCAATTTCCAGCTTCGAATCTGGTACCTTCCTCAGGCCACACAAATGTTGTAATCGCATCAAACTCCTGACTGTGTGTTCAGTTTATGGCTCATGATCTTATTTTTGCTCTGAATGTCTTCTTTTCAGGCCTTTAGAGTCCCCAATCCCTGCTTGCTTAAATGATTTCCTCATTACCACGCATCTGAGCTCAAATATTTTCTCCTCGAAAGTGGCTTCAAATGTCACCAGGCAGTGATAAATACTCCATTCCCAGTGTTCTCTCCTTTGTGAGTCTGAGGAGAGTTGTGTGTTAGCAACTACTGTATGGTGTAATCAGATTTTGAAGTGCATTTGCCCTGTAGCCTGTGAGCACCAAGGTGTGAGACTGAGGGTGATTGGGATCTTTACTCTAGCTGCCCAGCGTGGTGCTGGACACCCAGTGGTCACTAAAAGTGTGCTTGTTAAGTGGGCGGACATGCACCTGCTCTCTGGAAAAAAGACACTGGGCCCCAGGAAAATGTCAAGGGCCATTTGTTGATTCCTTGATACTGCTGGTGTGATGCTGATAAAGAGCTGGGGACAGACACATTCTCCCAAAACTTTGTGTTCTGGAATACTTTATTGCAAGAAGTTATTCTTCCCTGTTTGACTTAGATCACACCCACGGATGCCTCCTGTGTTCACCATCTTGCCTCATAAATGGTTAGCTAACTGCTCCCACTGGTCAACTACAGCAGGTACTTGTTGCTTAAGCTTAAGCTAAGCTTCTTTCCTTTCTTTGGGTGCCTGGATTTTGACACATCCTGAGCTGATACAGCCACTCCTCAAAGGGCCCTCTTGGGTGAAGGCTGACCTCAGGATGCAACTTTCTCAACGGTTCCCTCTCTCTCTATCCCATGTCCTCACACCTAGTCTTTCTGACTCCTCTTTATAAAAGAAAAGAAAGCTCTCTTCTGCCTAACTATTGAGTCACTTTCTGATCTCACAGTTGAGTGATCAGTAGCCCCCATCTCCTCTGAAATGTCCTCTCCCTCCACCTTGTAATAATCCTTTCAAGAAATCTCTCCTTGCCTCTTTGCCAACGTCCAGAGTTTGTGTGTGTTTGAAAATACTTCTGGCTGACTGGAGAACTCTTCTTTACATAAGCAAGCTCATGCCTTCTTATTCGTGAGTGAAGTGCCCATGATTTTCAATGCTTTATTTGCAAACATTGTAGTAATTTGTTTCCTAATGTCAAAGAACACTGATGCATTTATCTCTAACCCTGGTGAATTTACCACTGGTTTACTTGAGTCTGAGTTGGTTAACCCCAGGCCTATAGATTCCCTGTTGATCTGTGTCCTTTCTGTCCCCTAGAATTAATGAAAAGTACACACAGCCTATGGGCATTGGGTAAGGGATGCCTGGTCTTCGGCTCCTGTTGGGACTCCCTGGACTTGGGGTCCAGGTTCTTCCTCCTTTACTGTGACACATCAGGGCCTAACCCCTCAGTGGTCCTCAACCAGTCTTGACTTTATCCCCTAGGGGATGTTTTTGGTTGTCGCAACTGGGAGAAGGCAGTTATTGGCACCTAGTGAGTAGAGGTCTGGAGGCTGCTAAACAAGACAAACCCTCCAACAGAGAACACTCTGACTCCCAATGCCAATGAGAAATGGAGATTTGCATGACTATGCTGATTCTAACAGATTTCATCAAAGAACATTTACTTATTCAAACATTGAAAGCGGGACAGCAAAACTTACCTAAAGAGGACATCTACTTGTGTCTGATCACATCGAGACTATTTTTCTAGGAGATATTTAAAGCTCTTGGAGAGAAAATGATTGAAAGTTTGGCAACAGAAATTTATTGATTAGTTAGCAACATTAATACAACATATATAACTTCATCACATGGTTACAATCCAGTATTTGTGCTTTGTAGGATAAATAAACATTTATTCAAGCACAATAAACATCTACATATAATATTTTGAGATTATTTAAAAAATAAATCTATCATTTTCCATTTAGTAGCACAAAGAAACACAGTTTGGTTTGAGATAATGGATGGATTTTAAAATTTGGTTATTGAGTCAAACTAAACATACAAACTAAATTTGGACCATTTATGCAATAAATGCTCTGGGAAAGCCGCCTGGCTTCGGTGGGTGTGGGGTGGGTATGGCTTACAGAATGTTTTCTTGGCATTTCAAGATGTGGACACTAGATGGGGTGAAGCCAGCATGATGGTGTATGGTCATGTTCAGATGTAAAATTCCTTCTCAATCTTTAAAAACACAGAAAAAACAAACTATTTCAGAGGATATTCAATAAACAACTTTTTGATCAAGAAAGTAAATTAGTATACTTACTTAGTTGGAAGGAAAGATGTAGAAGGGAGATATTAGATACATTTTTTTAGTTTTCAAAAGATTAAATCTCAGTTATTAAAATATTTAAAATGTGGAAAAGCCTTTTTTCCCAAACCGAGTGCCATTATCACTGAGTCAGAAGTCCTCACAGGTTATGTCAAACACAGGCTATTACCCCACGTCCATCCCTATAAATGTCATCGAAACAGCATGTTAGCCACATTGGCCACCACATTCAGAAAACAAACCCTGAACTCAAGGTCAATATATGACTTCAGACAAGCTCTGCATGGTTTCCAAACCTGTAAACTACTCAATATATTATTTAAGATAATAATCTCTCCATGATTTAAAAGAAAAATAAGACTGGAGCTGTGGCTCAGCGGTTACAGTGCTTGCCTGGCATGCACAAGGACGTGAGTTCAAACCCCAGCACCACATACACAACCAAGTGCAGCAATGAAAGTCACATGAAAATCTAATAAAGTTGATTCTCTCTCTCTCTCACTGTCCCTCTCTCTTTAAAAATAAATAAATAAATTGACAGTTTATATGTCATATAATTCAACGCAAGCAGATTTTAGCTCAATGAATTATTTCCTTTTTTTCTTTAAAGTAAGAAAGCTTTCCCTTAGAGTGAGAATTCTGCAATAATTTTATTCAAGTTAAGTAGTGATGGAACCAAGGTAATCTTCAATCTTCCTCTGCCTAGTTGAACACCACTACTTTTCTCATTCATTAGGAGCCCAGGCATCATTGGCGAGAAGTAGTATATTTATCCATGGATTGCAGTGAGAAGATGAAACTGTCCTATTCCTGTTATCATCCACTGATAATACTCCAAAAGTGGAAATTATTTATTTAAAGGCCTGGGCATTCCTCCTGCATATTCTGTCTCCCTTGGCTATCAACTACTTAATCTGCTCTGCAAAATAAAGTGAAGGTTACAGCACTGTTTATAACATTGTTTTTGAACAGTGGGTTTGTTTCCAGTTGGTCCACATAGTTGGAGACACTACATCTCATTAGATATAATTAAACATAGGTGAGTCCAGCTTTCCTGGAGTTGGAGCCTGATCAGCTTTCCAACTTGGGCCCCACTGCAAGGTCCCCTCGAGCTACTCTAGCACAAACTCTTTAGTTAATACCCACAGGTTGTGTTGATTTGTGTAGACCTTTATTTGACTTTCCCTCAAATTGATTCCATGTGCAGTGGACTTGAACAGTACATTTCTTATAGTTCTGCTAATGGGACGTGATGCTTTGAGAAAGTTCAGAGTGTTTAGAGCAAACCACTGTGACCAATGCTGGGATAAAGGAAGGAAATACTCCACAGGGCAGAGCTGCCTTATCCTAATTCCAGGAGCCAGTCAAAGAGACTTGGGGTCCCCTCTTTTTGCTCCTCATGCATTTTGCAGTACTGGACAACTGCATGAAAGATATCTCCCACCTTCCAGGACTTCTGATGCACCAGCCGCACGACATCTAGAAACTAAAGCAAAACACAGTCAGAACTCACATGTCACACAGCGTCCTCAAAGGCATCTCAATGAACCACTCTTTCAAAGCCTGTGGCTCTCCAGTATGTGCGAGAGAATCTCTAGTCTCAGAGGACTTTTCTCCAGAATAGCCTATTTCCTCTTGAGGTATTTCAGATTAGTAGAGGTACCTTTAACTACACTGGAATTTTCTATAGAGTAGCTGCCATTCATTGGCAGCATGCGTCTGGGTGGAATGAGCCTGATTCTTCTTGTCAGTGTCTGTTTTTTTGATGTTTAGTATTTCCTCAGGTCTCCTTTTCTCAGAGCTAGACCCTGTACAGCACGATTCTCTGTTATTTTATCACTGTTGTAAAATTTGTCATTGGATGTGCTGATTTATGTCAAACAGATTGAGAGCCAGCTTTGAGGTAGGTCCACATATTAGTCCTAATCCCATCTTTAGAAGAAACTTTCCTCCTCCCATGATAAGATCAAGTACCAAGAGGGTTTCTAGTAGTAATAGGAAAAGGAAAGATTGAGGAAACACCTAAATTTTTCACCTGCACATTTGTACAAGATTCAGTTGGCCACAATTAGAGACAAAATTCTAAACTGCAAGCAAATTATGGGTTTGAAAGGATGGAAGATGGGAAAATCACTGCAGGTCATTCTCTTCATGAAGCCATATGATAAAGTCCAGCATGAAGGTCTCACAAACTCCTTAGTCAGATCCTTCCAGGAGCTTCAGGAAGTACTTAATCACATGCAACCTCATTCCTTCTGAAGCAGCCATTTGCAGATCAAAGATGGCAGGCTTCAGAAATGCAAAGTTGGCAAGAGGGTCATGGATGTTCACCACTGTGGCCCAAAGCTCTTTGGATGATGATATCCTGTATTTTGGTAATAAGAGAATATATTGATATTCAGTTGGAGCACAAAGAGAAAGTGTAGGCTGAGAACCTTGGTGCCATTTTATGAGGAAGAGAGCCCTATTTGTTAAAACGATGAGGATTGTGTGAGTCAGTTATATTTCTTCAATGTTTCCTTTTAAGATATATATATGTATATATATCTCCTAAAGATATATATAAAGAAGAATGAAAAGGAGAGAGAGAGAGAGAGAGAGAGAATCACTTTTCATTTATTTTTCCACTTGGCCTTTGTTTCCTCAACACTTAGTTGTGTATGTGGTGCTGGGGTTGGAACCTGGGTCCTTGTGTATGCTAGGCAAGCACTCCAACTACTGAGCTCCTGCTACAGCCTCTAGGATATATATTTTAAAATTCCACCCTTTTTTGCCTTTACTCAGAACAGAGATAAGCAAGAAACTGGAATGCTAGTTTCTTTCCAGTTTGGATTTGTTAGTTCATTTCAATCACTGAGAAGTTGTCTTATGGAGAACCACTGTTAAATTATGTTCTTTCTGCCAGCTGTGATAGCACCATACTATATACACACTACAAAAATCAGTGCTTTATTGTACTTGCTTGCTTTGTATTTTGCATAATCAGAATAAAGCAGTTTTCAGCACGCACAAGTACATGGGTTCAAACCCCAGCACCCACGTATACAAGTAAGTGTCAGAGCAAGAAAAGCCATGTGAAAAACTCAATAAAAATTGTGTCTCTCTGTCTCTTTGTCTCTCTGACTTTCTCTCTCTCTGTCCTTCTCTCTTAAAAAAAGCAGTTTTCTAGGCTGGAAAAATGAAAGACTTAACTTTTAATACCTGGAAATGTAAACATTGTCTCTAAAGAGCTTTAGAGTGATGTGAAAAGAGACACAGATGGGAGACAGATTGTCACCACATTATAGATAATAATTTCCCAGTAAGGATAACATCTTAGCTATCTTTTCAGACCTTGTTCCTCTACCTCAGAAGTGCTCAATGTATACATATTTGCTGAAGGGAGGGATGATGAAATGTGAGTCAAATACATTAAAGTTCTCAAGGAAACTAGGGAAATATGGATGTGTATCTAATATCATTGAGGATAAACTTCTACCAGTTATTCATTTTTTAGTTTTAGGTAATATATTGTATGCATTTAATTAAAAAATAAGCATGCCCACCCATGGGAGGCTTGCTCAATGATGTCTTACTGATAAGGTGCTCTGTGACAAAGGTTGGAAGTCATAGATCTAGGTCAAGTCTGAATAGAATCTGAAGGAGGACGATGGTGGTGGGCAAGGAGCACAGTAGAAGCCGATGAATATGGCCTGAGAGTGGACAGTTGGCTCATTCAGCTCCATCTGTCTGTGTTAGAATTTGAGAGAACACTACTAATTGCCTGGGACCCCTCACCATCCTGCCTGATTCCTGACATCTTAGGAACAGATGTAACTTGTAGGTGAAGCCTTTATTTATCATATAAATCTCCTCAAGAAGGAGAACATTCCATGTGGCTACTAGTGATTGACAGAGGTAAGTAGAAAGTTTTATGAATGATTACTTATATCTCAGTGTTTCTGAATAATTCAAGTCACATCTTTGATGGAATAAAAAGGATGAAAACATGTTTTACTCTCAAGGGCAGGAATGGGGGAAAGGCTAAGAGGTCTTTGTATGATTTAATGAATCAGCCTTTCCTAGCTCTTGCTTGAAATCTGGGAGGAAGTTTCTCCTGGTGAAGAAGACTTGCACATTGAGGTTCTGAGGAGAGAACTCATGGAGAGGCTCATGGTCACTGACTTCTCTCTTAATGCTTCCCCGAAGGGTCAGTAAGGGCTTTTGGCCAAAGTCATATCATGAAGGTACATCCTTTCCCTTAGCAGATGCAGTCAATGCAATGTACACAGAAATATAAAGTAAGCCTTCTCTCCTTTCTCCTTTTTTTTTGTAGACTCTGTTTTTCTGGGCCACTAACTTATCAACTTTTATCTCTGAGTCATTTCCCTGCAGTGGAGGAAGAATCAAAGTTCTGGGGCAGATTCCAAGATTTTTCTAGACCCTTCCAGAGAGCTTGTTTTGAATATCAGCGTGGCTTCACTTTAGTTTCTATTATATATTGGGTCATTTTGCCCTACATTTGGTTTAACTAAGTATTATAAAGAAGCTGGTCTCTGGAGCAAAGGTAACACTAAAAAAACTGCAAAAGATGTGTTTTTTTTTCAGAATAACTTTGAAAAAGTTACTGTCTTCCTCAATTCACTTTTTTCATTGCCACCAATGAGTTGAGACCAACTGAAGGAAAAAGGAACAGCAATCATAGCTGTATTTATACAGGTGCAATGTTTCAAAGTTCTTGCCCCCATTTGGAGACCCAGAAAGGTCAAGAAGAAATATTTCCAGTTCGTATGGGATAAGCGGGCATTAACTGAGTTCCAGGAGTGATTAAACACACAGCTTTATTGTGGCCCTCCCCCGTCATGGAACATGGTACCTTCTCAATGCGGGTTTCCTGCGATTTCTTAAAGTAGATGGTGGGAATCCCCAGTTCGGAGGCAGCTATCCATTGCAGAGTGGCTCGAAGCTCAGCATCAGGGCACTCTGGCTGCAGGTCGAAGTTGATCACCAGCAGGCTCCTTTGGTGGTCAGTGGCTCTCATTGCCACTCCAGATGCCTGTTCTGAAGGGACACAGCCACAGCTTTACTCTGCTTCCCGAAGGGAGACCCCAGGCAATCGTGTCAAAATTATGCAATGCGGCTTACCCTTTATGTGTTCCGACTGTTCTTTAAGAATCTCCTTTTCTTCTACTAATTCACTTTGGGAGAAAACAACAGTATATGGTTGGTGATGTTTAGGAAGAATAAATTGTAAATGGAAGATGAGTTGATGGGTCCTACTGAACTGAGAGCTCCTGACATTCATTCTAGATTTATCATTCTCCTAGAGCAGACTAGTGCTGGAGAAGGACCCATGTGGCTATGTCATAAGACGGCATCTGCATAAACATCCTCCTCATCAAAGAGAAGTTCCAGGTAACCAAAATGGTTTTGGTAAGGACAACTGGTGTGGGAGACCCCAAGAGATGTGTCTTCTTTTCAGCCTCCTTTCTACAAACCTTTACAGGTCTGAATGTCCAGGAAGAGATTTGGGGTAACTAGTTCAGATCTGGGGACTTATCTGTTCTTACGTTTTACTTGTCAGTTAATGGACTATGTTTCCATTTTGCCATAATGTTTTTTTCTATACTATACAGCAACATCTGCTTGCATTTTAATGTAGGAAATTAATATTTCCCATATATATCATTCTTTGATTTGAAATAAGGTAATAGATAATTGATAAACTGCAGAACTTAAATTTGACAGCAAAATATCTCAGTGGATTGAAGCTTTTCTTTTTGGTGTAGGAATTTAGTAGGCTGGAGGTGTTTTAGAACTAGGGACTCATAGCTGAAGTATTTCATTAGCTATGGTAATGTTTAATGTAGGACGTGTTTTCCCCTGGTGTGTTACAGAGTCTCATGTATACTTGGAAGACTCAGTTAGTATTTCCAAAATGTGAGCATATGGCCCAACAGCTAAAAGGATGTGACCAGCTTGGGAACTCTGCAAATGTCCTATATTTTTATACCGTCTAGAAAGTTGGATTTAGGCTTTTAAAAATGTACCTTTTGATGACAGAGGATTCTTTCATATTCTCTGTTGCTATTAAGATCTGGCTCAGAGACTTGATTATATTGAAAAATATCACTGATAATGATAAATTTCACTGATGTTGAGAGAAAGAATGTAACCACTCATTCATACTCAACTGGGTGTAGAAATGCCAGTTTCCTAAGAGTCTAGATTTTCTGCTTGGTCTGGAGTTAGTGGAACATCAAGAGGCTGAGTGTTGGGGTGGGGATGTTGGCTTTCCCTGAGGACTATGCTCATGTTGCAGGAAAAGGTGGAAAGAGTTGCTAAACAATTGTTTCCTGAAGGATAAAAATTTTTAATTTAACCCAAAGCAGCTCCTGATTATTATGTTTTTGGGATTCCTTAGGAAAACAAAGATCAAGTGTTGAGTAAGAATAATGATCCTGTGAAACCACAAAGGATTCACTGGGACTTTCAGTCACTGAGGAAAACATCTGATGAAATGGTAAAATAAAACTCTTTAGTTATTGGGGCTAGAGCGGTGGCTCAGTGGTTATGGAGCTTGGCTGGCATGCGCAAGGATGTGGATCTGAACCTAGCACCACTTACACAATGAAGTGTTGGATCAATGAAGGCCACATGAAAACCTAAATAAAATTGATCCTCTCTTTCTCTCTTTCAATGTCCCACTATTAAAAAAAAACAACTCTTTAAACTCTTTAGTAATTGATAGTAACTGAGCAAATAGGTTAAGAAGTAACTTTTGTACTTGACTACTTTTTAATTTTTCCAAAATTTCAGTAATCTCCAAATAATAAGCTAAGTCATAAAAGTAAAAAGTAGATTTCAATTCACTTAATTTTCCAGAGTAATCACGTATTCCATAAGCAATACTGATTTTATGTTGCTTCTCCTTTCTATGACAGTTATGTAGGATTACTATATTTATCCAAGTATTTTTTTCCCTTTAGTCTTTTAGAAGTCCCCATATCTCTGTCATGGCAACCATTGGCACTCGACACATTGAGTAGTGATAATCCCAGGTGTCCACTAGCAAAGCAAAAGCCATTCACAATTGACAGTATTGAAGTGACTATATTCTATAGTGAAGAATGTTAAATAGTTTGCTTTAAATGAAATTTTTGCTTCTATACATCTAAGTAGGTAAAATGACTATATGATAAGCTTTACCGGAAATGAAATTCCACAGGGGTCAGATCTGAAACCAAGAAAGCAGGCAGTGAAAGGGCAGGCCTAATTGAGGTCCTAAGTCCTTTCTCTAGAGACATGAAACCACAGCAGCACAGACACAATGACATCAGGGGTTGGGCACAACCTGAATGATCGAAATGGATTGCCAGATGGAATTGGAGTAGCGGTCACAATTGCTGCATTTCCGTGGCTACTTACTTAATCATGGGAGAGGATGGCATGTTTTCCTGATAAATGTCCAGCTCCATTATGCCAAGACTGCTAGTGGCACTACTGTTGCCATTGCTGACAAAGCAAAAGTTTACATATTAATGCCCGTCTCCACCCCCTGACCGTGCTGTCCACAGTGATGCTCCGTCGCTGTAGGAGGTCCTTCCCTAGGTCCCCAGAAAAATATCACTTTGTCTAGGAGTCCTTCATTGATGTTGATTTATGACCAAATAAGGAGGAAACCCAAGACAGAAGCCTAAGAGGCTCAAGCTAATCATAATCATATTATTAACACGATAATTTACAGTTTCTGAAGTGGTGTCGCAGCTGGCAGATCGTACCTAGCAGGTAATAATCAGAATTCCTATTTCTTTCCTCACTCTAGTTAGAGGGAAGGTATTTATTTACCAGGAAGAAACATCCTGCTTCTGGGTTTGTCTGCTGATGAGGAGGTGCCTGAGGATATTGGTAGGGAGAGATACCAGAATGATTATGTTTACTTCTGGATTTTGATGGGAACCCAGTAGATTAGTTGACATGCTCCCTTTGCCTCTCTGGGGATTTTTCCCAGTGACAGTCCATAGGATTTCATAGCGTGTGCGTCTGGCTTGACCCTTTCCTACAAGTGCAAAGTTGGGAAATGAGAAAGTTTTCACTCCTTTATCTTACAGTCTTCCAGGAGGAGAAAGAGGATTACAGACTGCATTGCTTCCCCAGGCTGTAGATTGCACACTTGGACTAATTACCAGCCTGGAACTACCTCAGCGTGAGCAGAGTAGAGCCAAATTTCAGGCTGTCTCTCCTTGTGAAATAGAATGTATCTGTCGCTAGCCAACTCAGGGCGTCTCCCCACACCTTCTCTATTTCCCAATGATGTTTCTTCCAAGTAAGAATTTGAAACGACGTGCCATGTAATGGGACAGATTCAGTCTTCCTTCAGGAATACCCTGAGTAACCAATCTCTTGATTTTAAATTCTCATTTGAAATTTCAGGCGAGACATTCAATATATTCACGTATTGAAACCTGAGGACTCAAAATTATGCAGAAATGTTTCACCTACAAAATCCTGCTGTTGAGTTAAAAGACTCAAGTTCTTTTATCTTTTTGTCTCATTTTGTGATAATTGCCACATTTTAAAAAAAATTTAGACAAATTGTTTAACATTGTGAAATATGCCTAAGTCTAAATAGATTAACCTGCCAGGAATAAAATTTTGAAAGAGACCTACACACACCCAGATGCTTTAGAACCAGTTTCCAATTGCCCTCTCTGGAATATCTGTGGACTTGTTGGTTCAGTGTAAAATATGACTGCACAGAAACAGAGAGATTCTTCTGTGAGGCTCCACCTCACAGAAGAATAGTTTTTAATTTGTGTCTCCTGATTGTCTCAAGTCCTTCCAAATCTGATCCCTCCTAAGCTCCTCTCTACCTCTTCCATAGGAACAATAGAGTTGGCAGGGGAGATAAAGGAGAAGAAGGATCAGGTCAAAAAACAACACATGGAAACACTTGGCTTCATGTAAACCCAGCCTGGGTTGCACCTGCAATACAATTGACTCATAACTTTGGCCAAGGTACATAACTGGATTCTAAGATGCTTTTCTGCACAAATATGAGAGGCAGGGACCTTGACCCAGTGGGAGCTTTCTTTTTTGCTTTTTCTCTATTAGCAACACCTTGCAGAGAACCATAAAATGGACTTTTGCAATCTGCTTTGAGACCTCCGTCCCCCGGAAGTCAAGTGAAAGAGCAGTACCTCAAGGATCGCTCACTGAGCTGCAGAAAGCTGCTGGTGTCGTCTGGGTTGTCCTCCTCATTGGCCAGCTGGGACCAGCTACCTGTACTGTCTTCGCTGCTGCTGGGAGGGTTCGGGTACTCATCGGGGGCTTTGGCTGTTGTGGACACTTCAGCTTCTGGTACATCTCCGGCATCGATGCTGTCCCTGTAGATGGCAAGACGCTGTTACCAAGAGGGGAGGCACAACAGGGACCTCTTCATGGAGAGCACACTGGACGCTGTTGAGCCTGGGTCTACACACAGTGAGCAGATGTCGCTGTCACAGGTGGAGACTTTCTTTAGGCTGTTCCTGTCTTTGGTGCCTTACATCCCATTTTGCCTCCTCAGGATTCTCCTTTGGCCTTCCCACCTCTTTAGCTGATCTTTTTCTACTAACTCCCTCCGTTCACTAGAAAAACAGGTTGAATTGGCCTGGCTTGTGTAGGTCAGATTTATTGAGGGACACTGGTGTTTAAAGAGCAGACACACTGAGCATTCTCCCCAGTGTGTGGTTCAGTGGTTCTAGAGGGAGGCCCAGGAACCTGAATTTTCATCAACTACCCCAGAGATCCTAATGCAAGTGGTATATGGACCGTGCTGGGAGGAAAATACCCAATCTGGTTCTGGTGCTTTCCCGAGTCACGTTTCCTGAAAAAGTCAAAACATATTTAGTGCTTGCAGCTGTTTTTGCTCTGTTCCCTGCCTCTGAAACCTGATTTTCATCAGCACCACCTCTTTGAATTGGTACATTTCTAGATAAAGAAACTCTCCAAAGCATTTAACTCTTCATTGCTCAGTCCTTTGCCCTGGAAGTGTCTCCTCCCTGGCTTCCTGTGAATTTCCGCCTCTCTGGCCACTCCTTTCCTGGAGCCTAGTTCTGTTCCTTCTTCAGGTGTCACTGTGGCCAGCTCTGACTGAGTCACTGCCCTCCTTTCCACAGTCTGTCCCTAAGCAATCACACCCACTTCCCTGTTGATGTCAAGAGCTTCCAAATTTGGACCCTTCTCAGGATCTCATCTTTGGATTTGGGAGTTTCTTTTACAGTTGGATTTCTGACATCTTCAAGTTGTCACATCGACATCTCAGAATATCTAAAATGACTTCCGATGGCCCTTCCACACTCTCCTATCAATCACTGTGATCTTTCAGTCCCAATCTAGAGTGTATCTCACAAACTCCTACTTGTCTCTGTGCTTAAGAATTTATCATAATTTGATCCTTCCAAATTGCCAAAAAATTTAGATTTGGAAGAAAACTCATAGACTTTCTGCAGGTGAGAATACGGAAGTCCAGTGAGGTGGAAGGATTTATCCAAGGTTGCAGCAAGCATTGGTACCAACTTTAGAGCTTGAGTTTGAGTCCACTGGGTGTTAGATTCCTCCAGAGAACTGTATTTTCTCAGTCTTTTTATTCCACTTTGAAAACCTAAACACATTGCTGCTAGATTAATGTTCCTAAAAGACATTGTTGGTCATGCATGTCAAGAACCTTAGGAATTTTGAAAGCTAAGCCTTTAAGTTGGTCCCCTATCAATCCAGCTTTATTAGCTGTCTTCTCCTGGTCACTACTGAACAAAAGAAAACTCTCCATTCATTGTTCTTCAAACACGCCAAGGAATTCCTGCCTCCTAGATTTTGCCTATTTGCTTCCTCTGACCAAACACTGGAGACAAAGGTGCTTTAAGTATTGTCCCTGCTGATCCACAGTTAAGGATTCCAGTTCCACCAACCGACCTCTGTTCAGTAAGAGGAAGTTGATTAAGCTCCCTGAAAGTAAAAAAAAAACTCCCACTTCACATAGGATTTTGGAAGAAATAAATTGGAAAATAAAATTTGTTTAATGTACTTAGTTTAATACCTAGACTTTAAGTATCTAGTGTTACTGTCATTCTTTTAGTTAGTTATATAATTCTTTCATAATCATATGTCTAATAACATTTTTCTGCTTCTTACTAACTTTCCAGGCTCAGCTAAGAGGCTTCCAAATCCCTGAATCAATTCTTTCTTCTTTCTTTCTTTCTCTCTTTCTCTCTTCAAGAAAGAGAGAGAGAGAGAGAGAAGGGGAGAACCAATTTTATTTATTTTTTCATCTGGCCTTTGTTTCTCCAACACTTAGTTGTGTACGTGGTGCTGGAGTTTGAACTCGGGTCCTCATGCATGCCAGGCACGCACTCCAACCACTAAGCCACCACTCCAGCCCCCTTGAATCATTTCTTAATCCTATCACTTCAGGCCGTTGCTCTCTCTTTCTTGAATGGTCAAAGCAATCTATGTTTTTCTTTATTTTTACTTCCTAATTTGAACTTCAGTGTATGTAGCTATTTGTGTTTATACCATGCCTTATGAGGCATTCTGTACTTTCTAATACATTAGAAACAGAACTCTAGATGAATGATATTCATTTTAGATGACTATATTATTGTTAAAAGTGTTTAGTTTTATAATAGACCTACATTTTCTATTTAAATGGCTCCTCTAGTTAGGTCTAAAATTGAAAGATCTGGGATGGACCACTTGCAAGTTAGTAGCATTTAAAATGAGTACAGTATCTAGGTGTGGCAGTTTCTAGTATGTTCTACTGCTACATTTGGTAAATACAGGTCCTTATTCAGCCCAATTTTCCATTTGTCTGCCTGCTGCAGATACACCCCCCACACACATACACACCCACACACCCATACACACAGGGTTTCGTGCACTATAGATCAGGGATGGGGACATTCAGGCGCTCACAGAGTAGCGCATATCAATTTCCCATGCCCTAATTCTGAATGCACACTACACGGGATGTGGGGTGAGAGATGCACCTCAGAATAAAGAAGCCAACACAGAAGCTGGGGAGTTTCTAGAGCATCTGTCCTTGCTCTTCTTAAAGAAAAAGAAAGTGAATGGGGAGGGAGCAAAAGACAGAGGAGACAGAAGGGAAGAGGGGAAGGGAATAGAGAGAAGGGAAATTGGCAAGCAGGGAGAAAGAGGAAGAGAGCGGGCGATCTTTACTGTTGAAAGCAAATGCATCCAAATCTGCAGAGGAGGGGAGAGTCTCTGCTCCACCACCCTGTAATGCTGCAGACCCAAGGCTCTAGGGACATACATCTCTGTATCTTGCCAGAAGTCTCCATTTTTTGAGTTAGTATTCAATCACCTTTTAATCCAATTGCCAGTGTTCTTTGCTTCAGGAGGCACTGAGTGCACATAAACGTGAACGTTTGAGTTGCAGCTTGTCTTGCGATGCCTCCTACAGGATCATCAAAACAAATAGAGCAGAGGACAATGGAAATAACAAGTGCAAAGGAAAAGCAGAGGTGCATCTCTGCTGGCAATGGGAAATCCAGCCCCTGGGGGAGTGGACACTGGCATGCCTCGCTGCGGGCCATCTCACACCGATCACGGAAGTGGTTGTCTGCTCACTGCACATGTTCAGAATTCCCCAACACAGAATTGGCCTGCCAAGGTGGTACCTTTCCCAGAGAGCCTCCCAGTGAGTGCCTAACATGGAGATATAAGCACCTACTCCTTGCCTCAATTTATGACAAGTGGGATAGACCATCCCAGCTCTGGGGTTCCCCAGGGCGTCCTGAGGTGCAAGCACATTTGAGGGCATCTTCTCCCTCTCCCAGTTGTACGCTTCCTTACACAGGATCTGCAGTGCACTCATCTCTGGAGAGCAGACCCTAACAAATTATCCACCTGGGACTCCCAGAGTCTGTGGCCAGGGAACACAAGCTGATCCACTTGGCTCTTTCATTTAAAATAGCATATTGGCTACAGAAAGGTCTTGGTGGTTTTTCTCTAATTTAGAATTAGTTTTGTTATTTTTTCTCGGAGAATGATTATATTTCAAGCTATTTCAAAAATTATTTATAGCGCAGAAAGTGGAGTTAGGTGATATGAATAAACATCTCTTTTTTGATTGGTGAACTTTATAATCTAAGGAATTTCTAAAAAAAAAACAAACAAAAAAATAACTGTTGGATCCTTGCCCCCAACATTCCTGCTGACAATATTCTGGATAGCTATGGTACTGAGGTGAGGTGTGGCTGTCTTTTAAGCTCTGCTATTCGACAAGCTTGGTTTTCCTTCTTAAAGTGATGGAATCTTTCCAAATTGAGCAGGGAGGAAGAGGGAGTATGGATATATCCAAGGAGACAGAGTTTATTTAAATTCAAATGAAGGAAAAATTCACTGTTGACATATGAAAACAAAAATACATTGCCAAAAAAAAAAAAAAAAAGAATAAATGAGCCAGGTGCTGGGATAAAGGAGAGGTCTCTGACCCCATTTGTTTGCCTAGTTAAAGCGATTTCCTAGATTAAACCTTTTGTTACAAGACAAATTCACTCCAGGATATTTCTTGCTAAAAAAATGAGCTAAATCCCAATGATCGACATTGAATACCCACCTTTAAAAATGAGTCTGTCAGTGCATTTTATTTTATCTCTCTATATATATATCTTTTTTTATTCATTCAACATAGTCATACATATAGGAGGGGATCATTGACACATAATCATGATCACAAGCATAATGACAGAGCAAGCCAAGGCTGATTCCAGTTCAGAATTTCCCCCCTTTGGTTTCCCCCCATTCCACGTTTCCCCTACTTTACTCCTGTCTTAGTTGGGCTTCTCATGGAAGTTGAAGGTTCCCCGGTGGGTTAACACCCCCCCATTCCCTCCCTCCAGCTGCCTTGATATCCCTCCTATTCCCACCCCCTCACCGTCCCCCTCCCTTCATCCCCCAGAGTCATAGGCAAGGTTCCCCCTGCTCATGTAAAAATTCACCCATGTTAAGGTTGTTATTAGCTTAGCCAACTTTCAGTCTATTTCCAATTGTATTCTAGCTTCCACAAACATTCAGCCCTTGAGCCTTTGAGTTTGGGATATTTCACTTAGCATAATTTTTTCCATCTCCATCCATTTGGCTGCAAAAGCCATGATATCATTCTCTCTAATAGCAGAGTAGAATTCCATTGTATATATGCACCACTCCTCAAGTGATGGGCATCTGGATTGGTTCCATAGTTTAACTATAGCATATTGAGCTGCTATAAACATTTTATTTTATCTCAAGTTCATGCTCTATTTACAGTAAGTACCATGTTCCATGCCACATAACTGGAAGTGGAGAATGACTAATGATTATCCATGAGAAGCTCTCATATTTTTTGAGGGAGGAATTTGTAGCTTAACTCATTTATGAACAACAACAGATATGTTCTGCAGATGTGTGCAGGTGGCTTCTCCCTTCTGATCTTGTGGTTCACACGGAGAGCTTTGCAGAGTCTATGCCCTGCAAAGACCCATTCAACAGAGTTTCTGGGTTGGCAGAACCTTGGGGACCTTCAGCCCAGTGTTCTCCCTCCTCCTTCACTGGCTGGCCACTTTGATGGTTGTTACGTACCTGAGCTGCACCTGCATCATAGTATTATTAAAAATTCTTTAAATCAGCTTCCTTTATATAGACTGATTGTATTTATTTTAAAAAGAAGTTTTAAGTCATTATTGCAAATGGAAAGTAGCTCCCTTGCCATAGGTAGAAGGTAACAATAAAAATCAATACATAGCAATGGTAAAAGCCCTTTTTCCAATGGGTCATACAGTCAGTGACTGTAAAAAGTTCTTTGAAAGAGGAAATCACAAAAAGTAGATGTTTTATATCTTACATATCTCACTTCAACTTTAAATGCAGAAATATGTACATATTTAACAGCTAAAACAAGCTTTTTATCTCACTAATTTTTCTCTACTCTCTTTTTATAATCATTGTTTTCTGCTCCTATTTGATTGTTTCCTTTCTTATAGAACTTTGGATTTAATTTGATGGTCTTTTTTAACTTCTTAAGGTGGAAGTCTAGCTCACTGGTTTTATACAGTTTTTTTCAAATAGAAACATTTCAAAGCATAGATTTATTTCCTAGGTACTGCCTTAGCTGTATCTGACAAATTTTGATGTGTTTTCAATATCGTTCAATTCAAACTTTGTACATACTCAATTCAAATTTGACCAATTAGAGGTGTTATTAATTTCTAAGTATCTTGGAGAATTTTTCCAGAATCTCTTTCTGATTGATTTTTTAGTTGAATTCCATTATGAGCAAAGAACATACTCCACATGGTTTTATTTATTTGGTAAATATTTCAAGTGGACTTGAAAAAGTCTATATTTCGCTTTGTGGATGGAGTATTTTATAGTGTAAATTAGATTAAGTTGACTGAGAATGCTGTTCAAGTTTCGCATATTTGTGGTGGCTTTATATATTTATACCAATTACTGAGAGCAGAATTTCCAACTATAATTTTGTGTTCATTTATTTCTTTTTCCAATTTTTGTTTCATGGGTTTGAAGCTCTGTTGTTGAGGTGATTTCATATTTTAGGATTTTATATCTTCTTGATGAATTGACCCCTTTAACATTATAAAGTATCTGTATTTATCCTTGATGATAGTCTTTATCCTGAAGTCCACATAGCCTGATATTAATACAGTTATTCCATCCATGTGGATATTTTATTTTCCATCATTTTACACTTAACGATTTTGTCTTTATATTTGAAAACTATTTCTTCTAAACAACCTATGTTACAATTTAACTATTTTGTAAAGTCTGACAATTTCTGCTTTTAAATTAGAGTGTTCAGATCATTAGCAATCTGTATAACCGTCAGCAAGACTGTGTTTGAATATGTCACTGATAATTTTTGTCTCTTTTTCCTATCTGTTCTTGCTCTATTTTTCTCTATTCCTGACTTTGGATAAATTGAGCAGCTTCTAAGCATTTCACTTTACTTCTACTGTTGAGTTGTTATCATAACTCTTTGTTTTATTTATTTTTTTGGTAGTTCAAGATACATCTATTTTCCAATTTGCGTTCTTTATACCATAATTGACAGAATTTAGCTGCTTATATGTCATAGGACATTTTTTTTTCATTTTAAACAGTCAAAATGCTATAAAGAAATGAAAAAAAGGAGAAAAAAATTTAGATTGATCTTCATATTTTCTCTTTGTGGTATTAGACCCAAATTTCCATCAGTATTCTTCTCCCATAGTGTATTATGTTCCATTAATACTTCCATTGACTGGGCATCCTACTGGCATGTTTTATGAGATTTTCTTTGTATAAAAGTTATTATTTGGCCTTCATTTTAAACATTTAATGAGTTTTATTCTTTAGAGTGCTTTTAGTTTCTCAGTAAAGTTGAGTGGAGAATGGAGAGTTCTCTCCCACACAGGTATGGCATCTCTTCCTCTTAACATCCTGCACTGGGTGGTGTTCCTTATGATCAGTGAACGAACTTTGACACTTTGTTTTAAGAGAGAAGGACAGTGAGAGAGAGGGAGAGAGAGAGAGAGAGAGAGAGAGAGAGACAATCAATTTTTATTGAGTTTTTCACATGGCTTTCTTGCTCTGACAGTTAGTTGGGCACGTGAGACTTGGTGCTGTCAACAGTTTGGACTTTGGCGATCCTTATAGATGTTCAGTGGTATTTCATCATTTTAATTTGTAATTCCCTAATGACACGTTGTGCTGGCGTCTTTTCATATGTTTTGCGTATCTTCTTAGGTGAAGTGTCTGTTCATTTTTGAATTAGATTGTTCATTTCCTTATTGTTGAATTTAAGAGTTCTTTGTATATTTTGGATAATTGTCCTCTATCAAGTATATTCTTTTTTAGAAATACTCTCTCCCCATTTATATCTTGTCTTCTCACTGAGCACTATAATTTCCAGATTCTTTCATTTAGTCCAAAACCACAAAATTTCTCAATTATTCAACTCTTTCGTAGAGGGATCATTCAGGTATATTGAAAAATGTGCTGACATAAAAGACAACAGATATTTCTATTTTGGAATGACTTCCAAAATGCATCTGAAGTTGTTTATCTTTCAGCAAATAAAAACGTAAGAAAGTGATTTTTATTCAGCGTGTTAAATCTTAATGAAAATTCTAAGAATTATGAAAATATGACTCAGAGAGTTACCTAAAGATATCTTTAGGCCGTGGTACCTCCCGGCTGCCACACAGAGGGCCTGTGTCACCTAGTCACTCTTGTGCATAAGTGGATATGAGTCCTTACTGGTAATTGAGTTCTTTAGTTATTTTGACAAATCAAATCCCACGATGAAAACTGTGAGCTTAGAAAATGTAATATAATGATGACAATTTCTCCTCTGGGAATCCTGGGAATTCTCTCTGTTTTAATAGAACTGTTACATTTTTCATGACAGGTGTCTCTTGGTGGAAAATCATTTTCCTGGAATAAAAGCCACTGAACTCCTTCACCCTAAACAACAAATGATAAATGGTAATGACACCGTATGCATTTACTGAGTGCTAGAGCAGGCAAGTCACCTAGTGAAGAGCTGCATGATACGGTCATTATTCTTCTTCCCACTTGCAGGTGAGTAAAACAAGGTAAAAGAGACTCGGCACTGGGGTGACGCATCTCAAGCTCTGTTAATAGAGCTCATGCTCTGGAAGAGTTCACTAGGTTGCTCCACAAAGAAAAATGTTTTCAAAACTTCATGTTTTAAGAGTTGATCCAGCTTTTGAATTTCTAGGGTGGATAATTTCACTTTTTTTTTTGTTTATTTCATTGGTAGAAAACCAAACCAGAAATCCATATCATGACTTGAGAGTTTGAGAGCATGGGTCCTATATAGATCAAAAACCTAAGTCAGCTGGATGCTTTAATCATACAGATTAAAAAAAAAATTTTGGAACTCCCTAAGGTTATACCTGTTTGAAGCACAGACAGTGACATTCAATTTGAAATGATGTAATGTATTTATTCCAACTTCAATGACAGTTGCTATTTGATCTGAGCCCACAACCTTGGATTCTGTTGCACTGTCAGTTAATAAATGCTGCCTACCTAGACAACCTCTGCCCCGGAATCTCAGCTGAGTCCTGAGCTTAAGTGGACTTTAAGTCAGACACCTGGATTCTACAATCAGAGTTTTCCATTTTATTATATTTCAAGTTAAGGTAATCCTAGAGGATTGCCTATTGACTATTATTTCTTTAATTTTTTGATTGCTTTCTAAAAATTCTAATTCTACACACTGCCTGGACCTATCTTTGGTAAATAGTGTGTACAGCTGGAGAATTGCTGATATATAAAAACTGGGTTTCTTGATCAGCTCAGCCTATATCATTTGTTTAACTTTGCCTTCTTCTGTTCTTATGTTTTCATGTTTTCTTCCCCTTGCTTCTTCCAGAATTCCACCTAATTACAAAGTAAAGTTCTGAGTGCTAGGTGGCTAAGCAGGAAATACTCAAATCCAACTGGCCACTGTGCACCAATCACACCCTGGAACCATGCCCTCCAACAGGGGACTTGGGGAGCTGAAGATGCACCCCTTCTTCTTCCCTGGGGGAGATGGAGAAGGACTGGGGATGTAGAAAACTGGTGAAATTAGATAACAACAGCTGTGTTCAGTTTGTTTACTGTAACCAAACATTAATAAAATCACAAACTCTTGGGAAGTCATGAACAATAATCACGCATTGGAAAGACTACGTTGGTTGTTTCTCCAACTTTATGTTTCCAAAGCTAGAAGCTTAATGTTTTGTTTTTATTTTTCTGCTTTGCTTAACTTTAACTATAGACAGAAAAGGATGATATGAAGGATCCAATAGTCTCCCATGAATTTCCCATAAAAGGTGGAAGTAGTAAAAGCATTTGACATCTCTTTATTTGGCTCAAGAGAAATAATTATTTTGCCTCAAATTAAAGATGGTTCATCAACTGCATTACAACTTTTTTGGAACCAAATGGTCCGAATGACAATACTCCAGCATTGGTTTGCATGAGTCTACATGCACTGAAGGAGCCAGCACGTGTGGGACCCAGTACCTTTACAAAGATTTTTAGAAAATGATAAAAGAGAAAAATCTGGAAAGGAGGCATTCTAGGGAAATGAGCCAAACTATTTAATCTCAAAATCCAATACTAAAATTTATTCCAACAGTTTGAATGAATAAGTTGGCATTGTTTACTATTATTTTTGCTTAGAAATCACCATGCATACATTTTCAAAGCTAGCAAACCACGGGATACTGGTTTTAAAGCAGGGAATGCTACCTTATTTCAGCAGTGATATAAATGAGTTCAATGTGTTTTGGAAATTTAGAAAATTTATTGCCAATCTTCTATTGTATATTAACTCAGAAAGTGATCTTAGTCTAAGAAATTAATTTCTTGCATCAATACATCCCCTGTACATCTGAGATTTAGCACAAATTCTAATGAAGATGCAGTGGCAGGCACCCTATCTAGTCCGAGACAGTTGACTCACCCATGGTTTTGACAGGTGCTCATGGCTGTGTCTCCACTTCTGGTCACAGCTGGGACTTCTTCTTGACTCGAGTGCTCTTCTGCTTCCTCTAGGGGGCCACTTTCAGCTAGGAAGCATTCAGGTTCTCCAAGACATTCTTCTTTCTGCTCTGTTTCAATCTGAATCAAAGGCACCTCCCGTGAGCACAGTGACCTGCTGGTGTGGTTTAGAAGGCCAGCATCACCGCACAGGGAAGTTTCCTTTGTGGAATCCAAGTCACTGTCCTTTGCAAGAAGAGCCATTGTGCTTGGAGATGACACTGGGGGATGGCTGCTTTCAGTAACAGAGTCCTTCCTCGGGCACCCGACAGCCTCGTGAACAAGCAGAGCTGGTCCTCCGTGCTCTCTGCTGGAAATTGTTGGGTTCGCATGCTTTTCCACTTGCAAGGGAGCGCTCCCAGAAACAGAGCCAGCTTCAGCTGCCTCTGCATCATCCACGAAAATTTTGTTCTTTCGCATGAGGGCCTCGATTGAATTTGCCCACGTTTCATGAATCAATATGTTTGTGATGTGGTCGCTCCCACCCCTTCGATACAAGCAAGAGTCAGATTTGCAGAGACTGGACGAGGAAGCGCCACTGACAGGCTGTACGCTTAGGAAATCTCGCGGGCAGTTTTGGGCAAAGCCATCTAGGGAGTTGGCTTTGACGGGCGCGTTCACTGTTAACCTGGAGCATGGGGAACTGCCGTCTGGCATGGACGACTGTCGGTAGCACAGCGGGGATCGTGCAGGAGACAGCAAGCCGGTGGTCCAGTCCTGGCTGCTTCTTCGGGAGGAGGCGCTGTCCTTGCTTTCTCTTTCAATGTCCCTCAGCATGTACCTGTAGAACTCCTCGGTTATGCTCTCTGTGCTGGACTGCTTGGAGGGGCAGCTCGGCCTCACGCTCAGGTGGTCATTCCTCCGGCACGCCTGTTGCATGGCTGAGCTCAGAATGCTGCTCGCGTTCTTGCCAGCATAGTAGTCCAGCAGCAGTTCAAATCCTCGCCCTTCGTTCTCCATCTGGTTGACCATGAACCTGGAAAACTCATCGGTGATGCTCTCGCAGCTTGACTGCTTGGAGACGGAGCTGGCCCTGCTGACCGGCTGGCTCAAGGTACTAGTTAAACCCAGGCTGTTTACAAAGGCCCTGGCCTCAGAGTCCTCCTCTGGGATACTTTCACAGCTGGAGGCCTTCAGCCGGTTCCACCTGTCACTCCCCAGTAACCGGTTTCTAGAGTAGCTCTGAGCTTGCCACACGCCATCCACCATGGAGAACTCGGTCAGGTTCATGATCTTGGCTGTCACTTCGTTTGCAAAAACATTAACGGAATCAGGGATGTCCTCGAGGTTCATGGACTCATCCACAACCCTGTTCATCAGCTTCTCTTTGAGCTCAGGGTGCTGATCCGTCTTTCTCTTGATCTCACTGAGCCGAGGTGGCTTGTGTTTCCTCACACTGCTATTACATCCCTGGCTGTCCTTCTTCCTCTTCGAGGGTCTGCAGCACACGTTGGGAGTCACGAGAAACTCATTCCCTCTTTTCCATGCACAAAACCAGGGCTGTTTTCCGTTGGAGTTGTCAAGGCAGATGGCTGCGATTTCAGTTGCCATGGAGACAACGGTCTCTGCTAATTCTTCCGCAAAGTCCGTTACGCAGTGGGCTTCTGCCTGCTTTCCTTGTAGCATGGGTTGAGCAGAAAGTGCCGAGTCCTCCCCTGACACCGACAGGTGAACTTGAACTTCGTTATTTAGGGGTGTGATGCAGTTAAACTTCTCTTGGGGGTGTGCATTGACACTGTCCTCGGTTTCCTGAGAGTCGCTTCTGCACTCGCCCACTGTTGGTAATGTTTCTGCTTGGAAAGAGGCTCTGCGTTCATTCTTTTTGAGCCTGGGTGTCTGATGAGTGTCCTTTGTGTCTTCTCCGACCATTCTTTCCAGATACATTTCCCTGGAGGATGTTTCTGCAGTTGAAGGATCAAGCACTCTGTGGCTACGAGACAAGTCAGACTGCACTGTAGCATTCTTGAATAGTCCGCTCTTGTCTTGTGTCAGGTCCATAAGATCATTGGTGACAAGCCTAGTGCCATGTGGATTGCTAAGTGGACGGTCACTGGCAAATTCTATGTCTTTTGAGCATGATGGGCCAGTAGCCTGGTCAAATGGCTGACAGCTTAGGGGCTCTGTTTCCCTCCATCTGATGGTCTCATTAGGAAGGGCAGCAGGACATTCGCCATGCTGTCCGATCTGGTATATCTTCGTGAATGTGAAGCAGATCACATCGTGGAGCAGTTGATTTGCACTTTCCATTAAGGTGTCCGGCATTTGAGATGAATGAATGCCATCATTGGGGTGGATTGTTTTATTTTTCCGTTGAACTTCATCAATGGAATGCTTCAGAATAACATCGGACAGGGTCTGCGCCAGTTCATGCCTCAGGATGCTTTCTGAACACAGTGTCTGAGCCTTCGAAGAGGATTCTAGGATGCTCCTGTTCACGGATTCCATGAGCTCTCCGATGCTGCTGTAGGTCTGAGGCCTTGTTAAAACCAGAGCAGCCTCATGGAGCAAAGCCTGGGCAATGGCCTCCTTCCCCAGCTCCACACTCCTCTCCACTGCTAACCCACCAAGGGGAGGGATCGCTTCAGCACCTTCAGCTGCAGACAAGAGGCTGCTTGGCGTCACAGGACATGTCACCTCTTCCTTTCCACTCAAACCGCAGACAGCCACGGCACTCGCCACCTGAGTCATGCCGCACAAAGCACTTGGAAAGGAGTATTCGCCGCTGGAAGATTCCCTGGGTTCCTGGGATGCTTGGCCTTGCAGTGCTCTGTGGCCTCCCCAGGCACAGTTTGCTACTAGGGACTCCTGCTCCATCGTGAACCTTTCTGTGGCCTGTGGACTGGAGATGGTTCCAATCACAGTGGCTGCACAAGCCAGTGCTACTTCTAGAGCACTCTGAGGGTGTCTGCTGGCCTTCTCTCCTGGATGGACACCTGAAGCTTCAACAGAGACCTCCAGCTCGGGCCAGGAGGTGATGCCTGGCTCAGGAGCAGCATCAGTGCCTTCTGGACTCTGCACGATGACGATTTTGGGGAGCGCATCCCATGACCGAGGGACCACTACATCCTTGGTGGAGCAGCCACTGGGAAGCAGAGCACTTCCTACAGAAACACTGACTGCAGATTCCTGGGCTGGAATCGGCTGAGACTGAGATAACCTGATAAATGCATCTTGCAGTACAGATTCTGCTAAATTTGTAGCATACTCTCCAGTTGTGGCTTCTCCGTCTTGGATAGGAGGAAGAGAATTTTGGGGGTCTTCATGGTCTCCTGGGTCTAGGCTGCTGCCCTGTTCAGTGACTACAGTACCATATGCAGAAGGTCCATCTGTCTTAACCATCATGGAGAAAGAAGAATCATTTGGAAAACACAGTGCCTGGGAGTTTTCTACTTGACCTTTAAAATGTTCTGAATAATAACAATTGCTGACTGGTTGCTCATTCCCCACAGCTTCACCCTTCCCCTGGGATGGCTTGGTGGAAGGATCTAGACTCTGCAAGCCTGTGTTCTCTGCTACCTTTTCCAGACATCCTTCTGTTTTAATCGGAAGTGAAGATTGGCTAATGGATTTTTCTTCCAAAGCATAAAGCAAATTTTCCTTATTGTTATCGTGTTCCTCCAGGGAGACTTCCTTTGGCTTTTTACTTTCCAAACCACTAACCGACACCTTTAAGTTTTCATAACCTAGTAAAGAGAAAATGAAGGCTGCTGTTACTTCTTGGATATCAGGTTGTCACAGGCCTAAAATAACAATTTATAAAATTGCCTTAATGTACCAGATATCTTTTTAAATTTTTTTTTCTTCAAATGGAGCATTGTGAATGCTTTATTAAGAAAAGGCTTTGAATTCCATTACAGAATGGCACCTAACAAAGTGGCTTTTGATGTGGGAACTGAAGGCTGGTCACCCTTTTTCCAGGGAAAGTGACACAAATAAATGTCTCTTAGAATTTTCTACTGCGTAAAGTGGGAAAGAGAAGGATGTTTAAAGAAATTTCAATAGCAGGCCTCGTTGCAATGATTTGCTCTGAAGTTTCCATAGGACTTGCCCAGGAATAGTAGCAAAAAATCTGGGGCACCCTTTCCCCCGGGGCATCCTTTCCTCTGGGGCTAAGGTTGGGGAAGAGTAGCCCCTTCGTTGAGCTGTAGGGGTCAATAGATTGAGCTGAATAAAAATTTACAAGCACTTTCCTGGGTTTTCTCATTCTATCCTCACAAAAAATCAGTAGCTCAAATTACAGACAAGGAAACTGGGGCTCAAACAGATGAGATGGATGGCCTTAGGCTCACAGTCTCAAAGTGACACTGCTGGGACTCAAATAGAGGTCAGTCTAGCTTGGCTCCAACTAACATTGCCTTTTCTGGAAGTCTTAGGGGAGCTAACTTTCCTCCAAGGAATAGCGTCCATTCCTTGCCAAGTAGGATATTTTCCTCTTAAACCACATCGATTTCTTTCAGCCTCCCTAAGGAATCTTTTGAAAAGTCTGCAATCGTCGAATTAACTCTGCAAAAAACATTAACCAGCATCTTCACCAGTGTTCTCTTGCCCTTCTTCCTTTTGAAAACCTCGTGAAGATTGTGCTGTGTCAGCCAAACTGAAACTTTTCTGAAATCTCATGAAGACATTTTTATAGTGTGACTAACACTAGCATGCACATTTGTCTTATTGGAAATCACTCACCGTTCCTACATTCTTCCACCTCGCTCTCCTCCTCCAAGTGCTCAGAGGCAGTGAGAAAGTCTTCCTCAATCGAGGACAAGGAACAGTTTGTGTCATCCTCCAATTTCAAGATGTTTGTCTCCAGGTGGAGCTGACGCTCCTGTACCAGTTCCAGACCAATCAAAAATTTGTTGATTTCAAAGATGATGCAGTTGGTACTGTTTGGTCTGTTCCCTCTTGCGCATTGGACCAAGCAGATATCTGGAAGCCAAGGGCACTACAAGCAGAGAGGAAAATAGGCACTTGTTAAAAAACACACACACACACACATATATATATATATATATATATATATATATATATATATATGACCATTGCCTCTGACATTCCTCTGACATTCCTGATGAAAGGGGTGGGAATCTTAAAAATTTTTCAAATTATCTTTTGGCTGATGTTGATGAGCTGTTTGAAAAAAAAAATTCAAGTGACATTTGAAAGCACAAAGCACCAAGGAGAAAATTTGACTTAAGGGAAAAATGGACCAGCTGTATCACATATTTCAGCTGTCCCTGCAAAGTTCAACAGGCAAGGGAGATTTTATTCAAGGCTGTTAAACAGGAAAGAAAAACCGGAACTCAGACCTCAACTGCATTGAAACACAGAACAACAGGCTTGAGAGCTGGGGGAAGGGGCAAGACTCAGGCCACCTGGGCTTGCTAACCGGCCTCACTCAAAGCAAAAGCAAACTTTCCGGGGGTCTTTGTGACTAGAGCGAGATTCATGACTTGGTGCAAGGTGCTCATGGGAGTTGGGTTCCTATTCTCCCACAGAGGCTGGGAGATGGGGCATCAACTTCTTTGATAAGGACATTTCAAAGCGCTGATCCCCAGGTCCTGGAAAAAGATGTTCCTGGGTCCTAAAACTGGAAAGAGGCTTTTAAAAAGATTTACATTTCAAAGGAGCAGAGAAGGAATTTATAAAGAGAGGTTTCCTTAAATGTTCCATGGAAAGGAAGCCAGGGCGTGGAAGGAGTGTGCACGAAGCTTTGTGTGTGCTGGCTGGGTTACCTTTCTTGATTAAATTGAGTTTGAGTTCAAGGCCAATAGCTTTCTCGGCCTTGATAATGTTCAGGGAAGGCGCTGCCAGAATTTTGGATGCGTGGTAACTGTTCTACCAACTCAGTTAGATCTTACCATTTGCGCTGCTCATCTGAAGAAGGAGCCAACATGAAATTTAAAGAAAATTGCTGGAAGCGAACTAATTACCTACGAAGGACTAGCATGTGGGGAAAACAGCAATTACAAGGACCAAATCACCCTGCAGGGGCCCAGTAAGACCACCTAATCCTGTTCAGTTCTGGGGTCTCAGACCACAAGCCTGTCTTCTAGGATACATTTGCACTTCACATATTATTTTCGTGAAAATAACAATGAAAAGTTTCAACTGCTCTAAGAAAATTATTAGAAAACATATAAATGTCTTGTGCATGGATTTTCACTTTTGTAAGAGGAAGTTTTAAGTGAAAATTCTTTCAATGGAAACAAGAGTTCAAATACAGGGAAGCACTAAATAAATGTATTTATAAGTGGAATTTGAAATGTTTGGGGAAACTATTCTTATGCCTGAAAGCTTACTTTATAAAAAGAATGATTTCAATCATTTACTTCTGTGTAGTTGGAGTTTATTGGGTCTGTTACTAATGAACTTGCCAATTTGGAGTCCTTGAGTCTGAAGGTGTATGCTTTTGAGCAGTGAGTGTTTGCAAAGTGATACAGAAATAAAGACCTTTGTGTTTTTCCTAAAGTAGCTTACTTTTCTTTTATGTAAATGTAATTTATTAACTTTTGATTAAACATTATAAGTAGAAGAGTAATTCTAGGAAAGATTATTATAAAATGAAAAATTCAATCATTCTCCAAAGGGTTCCGGAATCCCAAGGTGGTAGGAAATAGAATTCGTCTGCTATGGTTTAAATTTAGGGTGTCCCCCAAAAGCTCACGTGTCAGACCATGAAAGAATTTTCGGAGGCATAGCCTAATCAGTGGATTAATCCACTTATATGGATTAACTGGGCAGTTAACGGAGGCAGATGGGTGTGATTGGAGGAAGTAGGTCGCTGAGTGTGCACCTTTGGGGTTAATGTTTTGTCCTTGGTGAGCCAAGGTCTCTGATTCCTGCTTGCCCTGTCTTGAGCTGCATTCCTCTGCCACATCCTTCCAGCATGATGTTCTCCCTCACCTTGGGCCCCAAGACACAGACGGCCCACTGTGGACTGAACCCCTGGAAGCATGAGCCAAAATGAACATTTCCTCCTTTAAGTTGTTCTCGTCAGGTGTGTCGGTCACAGTGATGCAGAGCTGACGACGCACCATTGATGTACAAACATGGCTGGAGACGCTTTTCAGGGCAGGTGGCTCACCTTGCTTTTCAGTGTGGCTGTGGGCACGCAGTCTGGGCTTCACCTGGCAGCTCTTTAGAAACGTGTCATCTCTGCGCTCGCTCAGGACCCACTAAGTCATAAGCTACATTTTCAAGGAATCTGTTGGGTGGAGGTCCCTACACGCATTAGCATTTGCAGTGCACTAGTTCATAGCTGCATTGCATTCCCAATGTGGCTGCGATCCCCTGGACAGTGAGGAACGATTGCACAGAGTAATAATAACTCTCTCTGTTAATTTTCTGTCCAGGGAATCTATGCATAATACACTAAACTGGACACTACCCTACATTTTCTGAGTGCCTTTTACATGTAAAGTACATTGTGAATTGTGAATATGAATCAGGCAATTGCCCCAGGAGACCGGGCACACTGTCCTATCAGTGGCTCAGCCATGGATAGACATAATTATAAAGTTGAACCATGTGAAGCTGCCACATTTGTAGGGCAAGACAGTTAGTTGCACATGGGTGATTGCATATTATTCAAATTAAATGTTACACAGCATAAGGTAAAATGTGGTAAGAATCAAAGAAATATTAACACGGCAATATGAACAGTTCAGTAACACTTCACAATAGACTCAGAGAAACTATTTATGAAATGTGCACTGTCACACAACTATGGTTTTCTTAGAATGTGTATTTTTCTTAACAATCTTCTTTGAAAATAAACAAAGGAGCATCTGGGTGTGGTGACACATGCCTGTAAGCCCAGCTAGTTGGGAAGCCAAAACAGCAGGATTGCAAGTTCAAAGTCAGTCTGGGCACTTGGCTGGGGAGCTAAATGAAGGTTAAACAATACAACCACTAAGACAACGATGGATATCATTATGTATGTATTTTTCTGGCAGTTTACTGAGTACTTTGTATATCTTTACTTCCAATGTGAATACTATTTTGATGAGGTTGGTGATGCTGTTGCTCTTTTACAGATGAGAAAACAAGCACAGGAAGGTTTCCAAGTCCCTTCAAGGCTACGCACGCATAAAGCAGAGAAGCCAGCGTTGCAATCCAGGGCTGAACAGAAATGCAGTTCTTACATCCTTTGTGGTGCTCTTCAAGGTCTTCTGGTCCAAACAATAAAGATCCAGTGTCCAGAGAAGACCTGTGCCATTTGGCAAGGATAGCTGGCCATAGCTGGACCTCTGCAAACTCCTGCATGACCAGTAGGTCATGCTTTCATCTCACTGGGAGGATGGCCACAGGAAGAGATCTCACTGTGGTACATGGTATGCATTTCAGAAAAGTTAGCTTTTGTAGGAAAAAATTGATTTCACCTATATTTTCCATTTAGTATTTTACTTAACTTTTGGCAGTGGTCTTTGTGGGTTTTTAGGGTTTATCCTAAGGAATGAAGGGAAAGGGAAATGTGTCATCTCCTCTTTTGTGGCTCACTGGCACATAGCCACTGGACTTTTGAGAGATGCGCATGAATGGCTGTGTCCACATATTAGATAATACTCGTGGGAAATGAGGGCAAAGGGAATACTCGACTGTACGTTAGCTCCATGATAGCAACATGCATGACTTGTTCACCATTATATTCCTAGTACCTGGACACTTAGTAGGTGCATGATAAATATTTGTTGAGTGAACCTATAAATGAGTGAGGGATGTTAGAAATATTTATGGATATTTCCCAACATTTTTCCAATTGTGTTATTTAATTATAAAAATAATGTAGCAATATAAAATATCACTGGAGTAGTTTGCTGGAGTGAAAAGACAAAGACATAAAGAGAAAACTGGTGACAGAAAATGAAACTTCTCAAGACGTTATTGATAATTCTCCACATCATCCTTGAAATATCATCCTACATTTTTTTATCCAGAGAAACCTCACCAGTTGGTGACTGAACGGTTACTCTTGGTGTTCGGGCTCCATCCTGACACCTTATTTTGGTTTTGGAAATTCTTTTTCTTCCTCACTTTAAAATTTTTTTTTTAAATATGAAAGAAAGTTCTTTGAAAAGTCCTCTGTGTTTTTCAAGATGCTTTCATATTATTAAGTTAAATTATTATTATTAGCCTCTGAGAATGTTTCTTATTATTTTTTAATCTCCACTTCATGGACTAGAAAATTGAAGTTAAGAGCAACGTTCCCTGATCTACTGAAAGTTTCAGGATGGTCACCAAAATACCTTCTTTGATATTGTAATTTCCTGGGTCAAAGAGGCAAGGTGGCTTCTTCATTCCCTTCCTCCAAGGTCAAAGGGATTCTCAGCCAGGACCTTAGGAAAACTGATTCAGGCATTCCAGAACAACACAGCTCCAGCTGCCTCTGCAGAACTTGCCGTCCTTACTTACCAGCTCACAAACTTCAATGGGTCAAAGCAAACAAACCTAGAATGTCCTTAAACAAGTAAGTAGTTGCAGTGGTTGCTTAGGGTGGGGTTCAGCATTGAAACGCTGCCTCTACCCTGCTGATCTATTAGAACACTTGGGTTGTGGCACATACCAATTGATTCAGCTGTTCTGGGAGATTGCAGAAAGGTGAAGTGATGCCTAGGAAGTATGGAAGTCCTTATAACACAGAGTACAAGATGTTTAAGAGTGATGTAACTCACCAACAATTCTTGATAGCTCTTAGAAAAAGTATGCCGAATTCTGAACATGTTTTGTCTGTTAGTAGTTACAAAGCCAAAGATACACGAACACTTGTCAATAAAGTCTCCTTTCTAGTTAATTGATCTGTGACATTATTAGAAAGCTATTATTTGTAAAGCTTGAAGTTTGGAGATAAAATATCTGTAGCTCTTTTAATTTTTGTTTTGAGATAGGGCCCCACTAAGTTGCTTAGGGCCCAAGTTGCTGCGACTGGCTTTGAACTTATGATCCTCCTGCCTCAGCCTCCCACGTCACTGGGATTATAGGTATGTTCCACCATGCCCTGCTGAGACATTGTTGATTCTTATGGCTCAGGAACTTGAGTGTGGCAACTGTTTTGGGTCTGTATGGGTTTGTCCTGAGCCATTTTTGGATAACATATTAGAATGTGACTGTCTTATCAAGAACTCAGCTTTCTTACCTGTGAAACTTCAAAATCTGCCTGGAGATTCCCAGATGCTAACCCACTCAGGAGGACAATTTCATTTTCTTTTGGTTGTTGAATGTTCATGGTGCTGATAAGTTTTGGAAGATCTGGAGAAACATTGACCAGTTTCTGTAAGAGCAAGAATCTTTATTACTTTTCATGAATCCTTTTCACTTCCATAATGCTATCCCCAGACTGTTTCATGTCTAAAAATGATTTATTCATGTGCAGATTGCTCATAGTACAGATTGCTCAATCTACTAAAGCTATTATTGGAAGAAACTGTGTAAAATGAAGATGTAAGAATGAAGACCAGAATAGGAAATTTATGCTTTAACAACTCTTTAGCTCTAAATTTTCCAAAGTGAAAATTTAGTCATTGATATCATATCACAGACATAAACAGCAGTGTAGAAAAATTCCCAAGACTGCAAATAAAAGAATTGATCACTAATGATATTTTGTTCTAACAAAGTCAATGATAACAGTAAAGATAATGACAAATGACAAACATTGATTTTACGTTTTTGTACCAAGCACCGTGATAAAGACAGCATTTGTCTTTTTTTTTTTTTTTGCATTTAATCCTCATGACGGCCCCATGTGTACCAGGTACCATTATTGCTTTCATTTTATACAGGAGCAGCCCAAAAGCCCAGAGTTCATTGCTGGCCCAAATCAGTGCCAATGTCTCTGCTCAGTATTTTGCCAGGAGATCACCTCAAATCACACACACAAATCCTTCCAGCGCAGGGTCCTGGAGACGCACTCTTGCTTTTGAGTCCTCCCTGTTCTCTTTTTGATGAACTCGGCACCACAATGCCATCAAATAAAACTGTATGTATAATTGCTTTCTGAAAATCTTGCCAGTATTACCCAGATGGTGATCATTGGCGCTTGGTAAAATTTGGCAAGGGATAACTATGTGGACACCTGGATTTGAGCTTCTTTGGAGCAGTGTTACCATGAGCAAACATGATAGGAGTAATTGAGTAATAGTAATTACTGGGTGTGGAGTAATTGGTTAACCAGTACCGAGTAACTAAGTAGTTCTACCGTTCTGTAATTATCAACTTGCAGACAGTATGCTGTGATGGACTAAAGGATATTACACCAAATGGCAGGACAAACTGTCAGCCTTGGGCATGGAATGACAGTCTTATCATACCACTTAACTCTACTCTTTTGTTTCATGTTCTGTTTCCAAAGAACTGAGGAGAACTGCCAGTGCTTAATTTGGGCAAGGATTTACATCCAGGTCCTCCCAACCTTGGATGAGCTGGGGACAATGAGCAGACACAGGTATACAAAGTTCAAGCCCCAGGTGGGTATAAAACCAGGAAGCCAAGGTTAGAGACGCAGTTTGATGAAAGCAGCAGGAAGGAGCAAACCGAAGAGCCAGAGGGAGGGGTCAGTTGGTGTCCATCGGGTTTAGGAACACCTTGGAAAAGCCATCTCAGCCTGGGTGCTCCAGAGAGAAGGAAGAAGAGAGCAGATGATGGAGGCATGGTGGCAAGAGGAAGGTCACACTCAGTCCTGACACAGGAAAGCAAGGTTCACAGAGAAAGGCGAGCTGCAGGGGAAGGTAGCAAGGGCAGGCAGGGGAGTGGCTGTGAGGAAGCCCTCTCTCTAAAAGGCTCCTTAAATGAGCACCATCATGAAGCGTGGGGTCTCGTTGCCCATCCCTGGCAAGGAGCTCCTGGAGAGCTCCGCTTCCCGTGTTACCTGCTGCAGGTGCTCCGAGCTGCTCGCATCCTTGCTGACATCCAGGTTCACAAAGCAGACCTGGGAAAAGGAGGGAAAAAAACCCTGTTGGTTACGTGAAAAACACAGCAGCTTTTTAAAAGAAAACAGGAATTGGTTTGGGGAACTGATTTGCAAGACCTCACATTTTATATAGGTTAGGATGGAAACAATCATTTCACCTTTGGGTTCCTGTACAGATCTGCCGTGCTCTGCTCAGAACATCTCAGAGATGCCCTCTGCTCAGAACATCCCAGAGATGCCCTCTCCTTTCATGGCCCAAACACAGTGAAAAAGACCTACTCATACTAGAGTCCATGTAGAATCACAACAAAATCTTCAGTTCTCTAAGGTGTTTTTGAATCTCCTGCAACAGGTGAAAGGACTTGTTAAATGCTCCAAGCCCCTCTCGCAACTACCAGGAGCCCTTCTCTCCATTTCCCATGTCCTCTTCTTGTTCCCTTCCTCCACCCACTTTCAATACAGTTGCGACAAGCAGATCTCCTTTTGCTTTGGTATTTAGTTCATTTTAAGTTATTTAATCTGGAATGTGTTTATTCTTACTCTGGTCATCTTAGATCAATGTCTGAATAAGCTTAAAAACAATAGGTACCATATTAAATAATTTCAAACAATAAAATAATTTCTATGATTTAAATTCTCAAATCATCACATAGGTAGAAAACTACCATGGATATTCAGATGGTGTTGGAGAGAAGAAAACTTAAGGAAATGTTTCAAGGAGATGAACTATGCTCTTGAAGTATAAAAGACTTTTCTTGGGCTTGGGATGGGGCAGGCATCCTTAGTAGGAGACTTGGAGGTGAGAAAGCTCAACATACTGAAGAATCTGATTGAAACCCAGGCCTTCAGAAAAGGAAGTGTCAAAAATAAGTTGTTGGAAGGATCATGTGAAATGAAGTAATGTCAATGAAGTTTCATATTTTGCTAAAAGTCACCAAAAAAATTTTTTTTCTTAACCACTTAATTTGTTCCGATACAACTGAGGAAGTTACCAGACGTTTAATTTGATGTTTGGGCTTATTAGAAACCTGCTGATATCTGCACTTAGTTGTATGGTGTCTTGTTTTTTTTCCAGAGCACATTCATTTTTGAGATTTAAAAACATAAATGTAATTGAAAGCTTTTGGAAAATTTCTTCAAAGCTGAAGATATATATTGCTGAAGTGTAAAGATCACTACCACCGAACTCCCAGATAATGGGAGATTTCCTCCAGGGTCCTGGGCTCACGGATCCTGCAGTACATTCCTGGGACACAGTTTCTGCCTCTTAAGGGAACTCGATGAGCACTTGGAGGGAGAGGGGCTTGGAATGCTGCCTAGGCTCTGTGCCAGATGTTCTTCTCTGGGACAGTGGGATGGGAAAATAGGAAGGAGCTGGGCGTGAACCCCTTTGCAGACAGTACAAATGGAAGCATGAAGAACAGATGGAGCCCAGGAGCGGGTCATGATCTAAAGCAGTGTGAGAACATTCAGACAATAATTGCAAGCTTGCCTTTGGAAAGCTGGTTCAATATCCATTAGTACTCAGGGATTTTAATAGCATACAGCAAGGACTGCAGTTACTGAATTCATAGAGACTTTTCTGTTAACCTTCAAGAAATGCCCGTAACCTTGCCCCTGGGCATCCCCGAACTCTTATTAGTCTACGTGATGGTGGGAGAGGAAAAGGCTGTCTCCGGTGATAGGTGTGCAACGTGGGGGCATCTGTTAACTATGGGATTATCATCTCCCTTATTTAGCTATTGAATTTGGATGTCCTCAATAAACAGTTTCCTTTCAATAAGGATACAGGGACTGTATAGAGAAGCTATAGGAGGATTAACTGGGCTAATATGAATCCAGCTATTGGTTATGATTTAAAGCACTTAGACTGGGTTCTCCCTTCCTTCCTTCTGTTGCTAAAGAAACAGAAAAAGACACAATGTTGAGGACCAAAATTGGAAATGAAAGAGTGTTAAAGGTGTTGCAATGGAACCTCCTTTCTCCTCTCATAAAACACATTTTGGTTTGTGTCTGCCTGTGTGATTGTTGGGATCATCTGCACACATACTTGGCCAGAACAAGTAAAGACACATTTCCTGAGACAACACGAACACTCCTTCGCTGGCCCACTCAACAAAGTTACCCCTCTGGTAACTTTGTTACTCAACAAAGTTACCCCTCTGGTTATTCTCTAACTTTCATATTCCAATGTCACTCTTCTGTCATTCTTATGGTTCAAAATGAAGCACTGTAGGAATAAACATCACTGAGAAAACCGTGTCCCATTATGGTTTTGACTTTCACACCATCTAATAAAACGGTCTCCAAAGTTCTTTAACTACAGCAAAGCTTTGAATGTCTACAGGCGACATCCTGTTTTCTCGGTGTAGTATTATGGGTTAATTCATCAAGCAATCTCAATGATTTATTTATAATTTCCTTTATCCAAATGCAGTTCTTACAGGCATTTTATTTTTTCATTTGCCAAGATCTGGTGATAATCTCTCTCGTTTATCTTTTATTTTTATTTTTTTTAAAAGAGAGGGACAGTGAGAGAGACAGAGAAAGAGAGAAACAACTTTATTTAGTTTTTCACATGGTCTTAGTTGCTCCAACACTTAGTTGTGTACATGGTGCTGGGGTTTGAAGCCAGGTCCTCGTGCTTGCCAGGCAAGTACCAAAACCGCTGAGCCACTGCTCCAGCCCAATCTCTCTCTTTTAAAAAATATTATTTTTGGTGGAATTGTGTGGTTGTTCAATCATAAGTCATGTGTAGTAACAATATGATATGCCCCTGATCCTAATCCAGATTCAACCGCACCTCACCCACACCCCAGCACCCCAGTCTCTTCAGTCTTCTAAATTTCCCCCTGTAACAGATATAAAAGACTTTATATATATATTATATATATCATTTAATTCTGGAACATGAACAATATAAATTAATTGTTCATGTTCCAGAATTAAATGATTGCATAAGTATTATTTAGCTTCTTGGGGGAATAAAAAGTAAGCTACATTATTCATTTCCCCCTAGTTCCTCCCTATTCTCCCTCCCTCGGGCCTCCTCCCTCTTCTCCCCTCCAAGACAGAACTATAATTCCCTTGACTTTGCTGAGTCTAGTACATGACCTTGACCTTTCACCCAAGCCTAGGTTTTGCTCTAGCTTCCACAAATGAGGGGTTTGTCCTTGAATCTCTGGGTTTGGCTAATTTCATTTAGCATAATTTCTTCCATTGCCATCCATTTACCTTCAAAAGTAAGCATTTTTTAAAAAAATAAAATTTTGCTCTAATTTTTATTAGTTCACAAAATATATGTAGTGTGAGAAAGAGACTGTTAAAAATCTAGTGAAACAGGATAATAGGCTGTAATTTGCAGTGACTTTTGTGAAGTGACTGTTTTTACAAATTAAGTTAGAAAAAAATCAGTACTATTTTATCAGATAAGAAACAGGTTTGACTTTTGAATTGAATTGAAATGAAACCACACACACACATACACACATACACACAAAGAGAGAGAGAGAAAACTCAAAAACCTGATGATAGTGCTCAGCACGGAGCCCACACTGTGTGTGGACAGTTTTAAGTCTCCTATGTTAATTTTAGCTGACATTTTAGACTATTCAGATGTTCAAATGCAGCGAGGAGACAGGCTACCGTACTTTGCATGTGCTGAGGGTCAATCTCTGCAGGAGGTTAGATGACAGCAGGGGTTTCAGCCTCAAAGTGAGATTCTGCCTTCCTCTGCTGGCCATTTTTCCATCCCTCTTCAAGTCAGCCAAAGCTCATTAAGGAAATCATTCTTATGGAGATCCTGCTTAGCAAATGTTCATCAAAAGCAGGATATCAAATTGCCTTTAAAACACAGCCATTTGAATGTTGAATATGGCCAAATCTATACTTATGGCTTATCTTAGAAGAATGCCAGTTCCTTCTTCGCTGCTTCTAACAATGAGCCATCTGGCCATGTGAGAGATGACAAGATCTCTTAATTTGATGGTATCAAAATGCTGATCCACAAAGCTTCCAAAGGAAAAAAAAAATTTCCTCCTTTCTTCCCCCAACCAAAGACTTCTGCTAGAATCAGGACCCAGGACCAAAATTATCTTCTAAATATGTCACATTTTCTCTGATTAGCACTTTATGCCAATGCCACTAAAATGGCAATTTTGTTTGGATGTTGGTCTGCCATCATGCTGGCAGACGTTCTGAAACACACTTGACCACTGGAGAAAATACTGCATTTGTGTCCAGTTATTGCTTTGAAATAATTGCAGCAATTGCACCAAAATGAATATAAAGTTGTTTTAGTTTCAAGACTGTCAAACTTCTTTGCTTCTTTTTATTGTCAACATCTTTTAAAAGTACGTTTGAAATACTGTTTTGAGGGTACTCAAGCAGTTTGTGAAAGGTATAAAAATTTCTAAATGATGAAATATTTCTAAACTAACCATACAGTAAACCCATTTAATTGCTAGCTTAAAAATGATTTTTAAAAATTCTTGTGAGTTATAGACAACATCAGGAAACATCCTGATATAATCAAAAGCACGGGCCACAATCCAGTCCAACTTGATCCCCAGCAACCCTCAAGGCCCCCACCACTCCAGGATCTCTCCTTCAGTTCATTTACAGTGTTTTATTGTTTGATTGTTTAGTGTCCTGTGGATACATGTGATGTCAGGAGCCACCCTGCCACATCCATGGGTGCACACAGGAAAGTCCCATCAGATTCATTCCACTGTCTTCCTTTTCTGGGCCCTTCCTCCTGCTCCTCAGTTGCCGTTGTCTGTCCCACTGATCTTTTCTCTATTTTGATGAAATTCCCCTCCTCTTATGCCAACACCGTACTGATCACGAAGGTCCTATTCTCTAAGTTTAAGGAAGGCTCTAAACTCTGGGATCAGCATCCTTTTTACCTCTGAGGGTTTTCAGGAAATTAAATCAGGATTCTTCAAATACTTGTTCATAAGAAGTCAGTTCTACATTCCTTGAGATCTTGCTCTTGAGATGGAGCTCTTGAACAGTGCCTGACTCTGGGAGGTGGTGGTGAGCTAAGATCTTGGCCATGGACCTATGGCTATCGCTGGCTCTGCTCTCAGCTGCTGTGGGGAAAGGAGACTCTAGCCAAGCCCAGTGGCTTTTCACTGTCAGGGAAGCCCTAGAAACTGAGTAACTGGTCCCCTTCTACAGTCAGCAGTCTTCATGGAAACAGTAACTACAAGGAGCACACTGATATCCTAAAAAGGGGAAAGAGAATAATGGAAGTGGAAACTCCAGAGCTGGTAGCAGGAGGGAGAAGGAGAGAAAGAGAAACCCAACAATCAAGAACACACGAGGGCTTGGCCGCCTGTCCTGGCTTGCTGCTGGAGGCTCGTGTTTGAGCTCTGGAAGCTTCCTGTCTGCTTCCCTTGGCTTTAGGCTGTCAGCACTAAACCCCTTGGATGGCCCAGCAGAGCTCTCCATTTGCATTTCCTGGGCGCTACACAAGGCTGCTCAATCGCCACCTCTTGGTTCAGAGCCTGAGGGTGTTAAATGCTGTTATTATTTATTTTACAAGATTAATGCTTTATTAAGACATAATTTACATACTGTTTTACTCAGCTTTTTCTCTGCTGTGATTAAAGGACCTGACAAGAGCAATTTTAGGAGGAAAAGTTTATATAGGAGCTCACTGTTCCAGAGGTCTTAGTCCATGGAAGGCTGGCTCCATTCCTCGGAGTTTGAGGTGAGGCTGAGGTTCATGATGGAAGAGTGTGGCAGAGGGAAGGGGGTGAAGGCATGGCTCCAGGGAGCAGAGGAGAATCCACCCCAGATATAGGATACCTACCCCAAAGGCACATCCCCAATGACCCACTTTCTCCAGCCGCACCCTACCTGCCTTCAGTTGCCAGTAATCCCTATCAGGGATCAACTCACTGATTGGGATAAGATTCTCACAACTCAATGGTTTCACCTGTCAGCCTTTGCCTTGACACCTTTCATCCAAACTGTAAGACACACTATATAGCATAACCATGTCAGCTGTATAATTCAATGGCATTTAGCCCATTGTTCATTCCCTAAAGAAGCTGTGTCCCCTAGCAGTCACTGTCACCTTCCCCCCAGCAGATACCCTCTACTTACCTTTATCCAGCCCTAGGCAACGCCTACAGTTCTTAATTTTCTTTTGCTTTGGTTCTTTTCCTTTTTCATGTGTGTGTGCATGCATGTGTGCATGTGTGTGTGCGTGCGTGTGTGCGCGCACCCACTGGGATCTGAACCCAGGGGCCCTAAACCATTAAGTAATACCACCAACCCTTTTCATTTTATTTTATTTTATTTTGAGACAGGGTCTCTTAAAGTTGCTTAGGTCCTTTCTAAGTTGCGAGGCTGACCTTGAACTTGCCATCCTGTTGCCTCAGCCTCTAGAGACACAGGCATGCGCCACCATGCCTGGTATGGTTCTTTACAGTGCCATCGATTTGCCTGTTCTGGATATTAAATGTGACTGTAATCACTCAGTATGTGTTTTGGGTGTGACTGTCTTCACGTAGTGTTTTTACAGTTCACCTGTGTCATAGTATCAATAATTCAATTTTTCTGCAGAATATTATTTCATTATATGGATCTACTACATTTTGTTTATTACCAGTTTTTGGACAATTGCTTTGCTTCTAAGGAATTTTGTTTTTCAAAATCTTCCCTGATGGGCTGGAGCAGTTTTGGTGCTTGCCTCGCATGCACAGGGATTGGGTTCAAACCCCAGTACCACGTGCACAACCAAGTGTTGGAACAATGAGGGCCAAATAAAAAACTAAATAAGATTGATTCTCTTTCTCTCTCTCATTGTCCCTCTCTCTTGAAAAAAAAATCTTCCCTGATGAGTGAGGATTTGGAAGTAGTGGGATAAAATGATCCTTGACTGAGATTCCCTGTCTCCTATCGTCTTATCGATGAGACCTTGCTCTTGTCATCTCTTCCAATGGAAGCTGTGGTCTTAAACCCGAGGATGACGGGGACAGGGCTGAATCATATTTCCCTTAGAACTGGTCTTCCCTGAAAGTTTTATTTTGTAAAGAAAAGAAAAAAAAAAGCACTATAAACTCAGCTCCACCTTGCTTACATTTTCCCTCCTGGAGGTTATTTAAAGTACTAACATGTAAGAGGTTTGATTAATTTCTAAATTTAAACAGTCATACCCTGGGATAGTGCAAGACAAAAAAATTAAAAGCAGACTAAGTAGATGAATTGTTATAGGCACTAGGACAATGGAGGGGGTTATCTGTTCTGCAGTAAGCCTTTGGTTCCTTTTTGATCCAAATGATTACTCAGATTTTCACTTTGCCCCCTGAGATGTAGCCCGGTTCCAGGGAGCCTCTGTTATCATGAGCAGATTCGATTAGAGTCACCTTTTCTGGGGTGCACGGAACCAGCATGTGTGGAGCTGGGGGTAGTGTTGAGAGGAGTCACATTGCTGACAGATGGCCAGGGCCTCAGGAGGTAAGAGGCAGGCGGGTTGCTGGGCTTGCTGGGCCTGGAACATGGGAGACCAGCGCCTACAATTCTTAACTGTTCTCAAACATGATGGCTCTAGACATCTCAAAACTCTTCATTCTCAAACGCCTTTTTGTTTTTTTAAATGATAAACTCTTGCTATTCTTTTGGATGGCTTTAGTTCAAAGCTGCAACAGGCATCTGGATAAACATGCTCTGTGGGATGAGGGACGGAGGGAGAGGGGCTTCTGCGGAGTCATGGGAGCCAGGAGTGGCCCAAATCCCCAGTCTTCCTAATGAACAACAATGATAAGAAAACTAAGTAAAATAATAATAATAATAGATAAATAACTGGAGAAGTTGGTAAAAAGCTAACTCATTTTCAGATCTTCAGAAAGAATGTATGTTTTCCAGGTAGAGAGCTCATTATTTGTTCAGAATGTGAGAAGTCCCAGTTTCTCAAGTAACAGCCGAGAAGCCCAGGCGCTGTGACTGAGTTATTGGTGTTGATTCTAGCAGATACCTGGGAGAACATGCTCCCTTAATTGCTAGATTGTTCTCTCCCCTGGGAAGCAAGGGAGTGCACCGGTAACGGAAGGATAGCATTGGCTCCTGACATGCCCAGCTTCAAATCCAAGCTCCATCCACTACTGATTGTGAGGACTTGATGAACCACCTAAAAGAAGGGGATAATGACATACTTCTTTTGCTAAAGTTCTGTGCAGATGAAATGAAATACAAAATAGAGAAAACATTTGGTCTCCCTTTTCCATTGGCTTGTTTCCACGCAGAGAATACTGGATGGCATTTAATTGATTTCTGAACCGTCATCCATGAGAGTGAACTATTGAATATTGCTGCTTTTCAATTTCTTTCTGATTTTGTAAGGTTTAAATTAAATTCAAGATGGAATAGTTATGAAGAATAGCTATTTCTAAGAATATAAAACAACTAAAGTTTGTCTTCTTGTGGTGAGTACCTTTTATGCCACCCAAACTCTCTTTACTTGGTGTAAATATTTCATTTTAATTCTATAAACATTATTTACTGAAAAAAATCATAATTGAATTCCTCTAAACCTTGAAGACTTATGTGCATGCACAGATTATTACCTTGTTTTTCAGGGCCAAGGAACACTTAATTAAAAACGGCCTTCCCTCTTGCTCCTAGAGGCATTTATAACTTAATTCACCTAAATACACACCAGTGTTATGGTGTTGGTTTTTATCCAGAGTTATAGAACCAGTGGGTGATTGCAAGAGACATGAAATTAATATCTAATTAAGCATGTGAAAGTATAAGAATTACAACTTTTGATAAAATGTAGATGTTAAAACATCAACCATTGCAGAATCATTACCATTTATTAATATCTAAATATAAACATGGCCTTTGAGAAAATTTATGGACCTGAGACATCAGAGCCTCTATTCTTATGGAAAACAATCTTGAGTCAGAATCTACGTACAGATCAGCTCCTTGAACCAATGCATAACTTCATTTTTCAGCACAGTGCATGAAAGTATAAGTGATTTGGCTCTGTTCTAAACATTTGAAAAATAATTGAAGGGGTTGTAGGCGTAGCTCATTGGGAGAGTGCTTGCGTAGTATGTGCAAGGCCCTAGGTTTGACCCCCAGCACTACAAAAATCAAAACAATCATTAAAAAATCATCAGGGTACACTGTTCATCAATGCTGAAATGTTAACCAGATAATTGACAAAAATATCCTTCAGTTGTAAAGAGGAAATTCATCTTTGACTACGGGAAAACAAAATGCTACAGACACCATAGATTGAATATAAATATTATATGCTTTTAACTTTTGTAAAATTTTATGTTTTAAATCTTTAAGTAAGTCTCCATTAAAAATCATTTCTTTCTCACCTTTTAAGTAATAATATGTAATAACTTCTAGGGATTACCTCTTTCCTCTTCTTGAAGCCATATACATTTGCACAAAGAATAAGTAAACTCAGAGTAGCTCAGTTGTTTCAGTCTTATGTCAAGTTATAATGCTTTGGTCAATGAAAGACCACATGCATTATGGTGGTCTTGGAAGATTAGCACGGAGCTTCACGATTCCTGTTGCCTATTGGTGTGGTAAAGTTGCCGTACTGCAATGAACTACTTGCTCATGGGGATATTGGTGTAAACCAGTCTACTTAACTGCCAGTCATACAAAAGTGTAGCATGTACCATTGTGTACAAGATATTATATTCGATGATGATAAAAACGACTCTATTACTGGTTTATCTCCTCAACATTTTTTTAGTGTGTACTCTTTCTACTTATAAAATGTTTACTATAAAACTGTATGCCATGCTACACTGGCAAAAGTGTCACATATGCTGTGTTTACTATGTCCCTTGATTGTATCATTTTGTAATGTGCTTGACTTAATCATGACCTTAAGAGCAATAAGCTCTACCATGTACCTATAATGCACAAACATAAACAAATATATATGTAATTATAACACATATATAATATCTTTCTATGTAAGTACGTATATGTATACACACATACGTACACACATACCATAGAGCTTAGATGTATAGTGGGCCATACCATGTATGTTCATAGAAATGCACTTCATGATATTTGCACAGTGGTAATTGTGCCCACAGACACACTTCTCAGAACATAACCCTGTCATCAAGGAAATTTAAACACTTACCATCACTGGGAATAAATGATAGTAAGCCTAATCTTAAGTGGCAAATAATTTATCTAAATTAAATATCTAATTCTCACTTCTCATGTTTTTGACAACCAAACTAATAAATGACAAGCACTCTCCAAAAACCTCAGATATGCTTGAGCAAACACTGAGCTTCAGCAATTCAGTGATGTTGAGATGCATTAGCAGAGCTAAATAATATGCAAAATAAAGCCCAGTGGCAACCACTAATGCAAATCCTGGGCCTTTCTGCACAGGGAAGCCCTGAGAGGGGAAGGGAGGGAAGGTACTTCTTTCTCTCTCTCTTTCTTTTTTTTTGGACAGAACTATCTTTCTACATTGGTTAAAAGCTTCAAAAGTTTATTGGGGTTGGGAATTTAGCTCAGTGGCAGAGCACTTGCCCAGCACACACAAGGCCTCGAGTTTGGTCCTCAGCCCTGGGGGGAAAAAAAAAGAAGAAAAAGAAGAAATTAGCTTCAAAAGTGGTTCTCAGACCTATTTAGTTGGATTGCTAAGAACCACTCTAGTTAGCCTGTTCTAGGTCTACCAAAGAAGATTCTAGTCCAAGGCACGTATCAAAGTTATTTTCCCTGTAGAGTGGATTCATGGGTGCCCTCGAGACTCATTAATTTAGATGTTCTAAAAGACTGGAACATATTGATAAATTAATTGCTTTTCCAATAAATGACCATTAAATTCAAGTTTTTGAAAAATGTAATTTTGAAGCCTGTAGTTTCCACATAGTGAGTAAATAGATAAAGCAATTAGACAAATACAAAGCAAAACAAAGAATGAGAGGAACCATCTATTACAGAGAATATAGTAAAAACTCTTTCATATTTGTTTCCGTTGACAATGATCCCAAGTAATAATAGAACTTGGGATCAGTATGGGAAGTGAAATAAGCCAGATCCAGAAAGATCAATACCGCATGATATCACTTATATATGGAACCCAAGCACTGTAGAAACAAAGAATAGAATGGGGTCACAAAAGTCTGGGGATGGGGAACGGGAGAAGCTGGTCAGAATACAAAGATTTTAAGATATAAGAGGAGCACATTCTAGGGATGGAATGCATAGCATGGTGATGTTCATCAATAGAACTGCATTATTTACTGGAATTTTGATAAGAGAGTAGATTTTAAGTGTCTTCATCTAACATACACACACACACACACACACACACACAGTGATTATCAGTGGTCGTTAATGTGTTAGCGAATTTGACTGTAATCATCAGAACACAATGTACGTATCGAATCATCTCATTACAAACCTTGAACACATGCTATTTCTTGTCCATTAAATATTTTAAAATAAATTTAATTTGTAAAAGGCCTGTTTCAAAAGACTTGGCTTGCTGTAAGATGGATACTGTTATTAATGCTTTCGCTCTCTGTTGGTAAAAATAATGTGCATCCTGTTTCTGCTACATTTGTCCAATTTACTCCCTTGAATTTTATTTGTTTAAAGCAATGACTCTTGAAAAAATAGCCTTCATGTGTCAGCTCAGGTTGTTCGTAAGTCATGGCAAATAAATCTCTGTACTTAAGCCCCAGTTGCAGAAGCAAATATTCAAAATAGATAGGCAATTAGGCTATTCAGAAGTTGATTTCTCTAACATTAACCCAGATCACTGACAGTCACAGGGAAAGGAGATTTTTGTTTGTTTGTTTATTTGTTTGTTTTTTCCTGTTTAAGTGTCTGAATTCCCTCATTGAAGCATCCATTAATCTTGCTTCAGCATTTATGGAAGAGAGAAAGGAGAAGAAGGAAAAGGAGGAAGAAGAAGAGGAGGAGGAGTAAGAGGAGGAGGAGGAGGAGGAGAAGAAGAAGTTGGAGGAGGAGGAGGAGAATTATTCTTGGTAGCATTATACTTTCCTAAGATTTATAATTCCTGGTTCCTGCTGGAGGATACTGTGAACTTATTTGTGACCCTCAAAAAAGCCTTTGAAAGAATCCCTTCCCTGCACAAAAAGAGGCGAGACTGTCTGTGCAAAATCAGCAGAGTGAGGTTCCTCCTATGTCACTCCCAAACCCCATCATCATCCCAAGTCTGTTGTCAGCTGACGCTTTCCCACTTGGAAGGACAGCAGAAGACAGCATAAAACCTCGGGTTTCGCATAGCTTGTGTGAGTACATGAATAGGAAAATAAACAAAAGTGGAATACCTGTAAAATGCACCTATGAGTTTATGTATGAAAACGTATTTCTAGCATTTTAATTTCGATGTAGAATCACAGAATTTCAGAGAAAGTGTCTTAAAAAGTCCTCTGGTTCAGCTCCCTTATCTGTAAAGACACTAAATGGCAGGTAAGTTAAGACATGCCACATCCCACAGCTCCTCCACTCGGTCATTCACTTCCTCTGCTCACTCCTCGTTCTTTACTCTTTTGGAGAGCATCAGAAGGCAGGCTCACTGTGCTTACTGAGAAAGGTACTGGCATATAGCAATGATATGATCAGGGCGGTTGTGGTTCCTGCTCGTCCTTACAGACTAGTCTGTTACTTGCTGATCTGAGACTAGAAGTAAGAGTACTGTAGATAAACACAAGGTTCATTCAGTGAGTGTTGAAACAGTTGCAAACTGAAACACTTGTGAACACCACCTGGAGCATTCAGAGCCCACCAAGCCAGCCTGGATCAACAGCCCCTTTGGCCCCACCTCCAACAACCTGGAGATCCCTGCTAGCCAGCTTTACCTTACTGCGACCAACACCATCGACAAGAACAACTTAGACGAGGGAAAGTTTATTTGGCTCGTGATTTCAGAAGTTCAATCTGTGACTAGATAATTCCATTGCCCTGGGCCCCAGGTGAGACAGAGCATCACGACAGAGGACGTGGTAGAGGAACAAAAGCAGGGAGAGGGAGCCATGGGAAGATGAACCCCTCCACCTCCTCCAGGGAGTCCCCACCTGCCCACAGGTACCACCCAGATTGTCCATTCAGCCTCGCATGGACAGATGAGGTCTTAGCTCTCATAATCTAACCACTTCACCTCCAAACATGCCGGCATCGACAGATGAGGTCATAGTTCTCATAATCTAACCACTTCACCTCCAAACATGCCGGCATCGACACGGGAGCTTTCCGGGGGATACCTCATATCCAAACCGTAAGAAGTACTTTGCTATTTACGGCTGAGATTTTGCATTTAATTCTTGACTTATTCCATTCAGGTTGCTATGGCAAAATACCTTACACTTGGTAATTTAAAAGTAATATACATTTATTACTCACAGTTCTGGAGCCGAAAAGTCCCAGATCAACCTGCCAGCAAATTTTATGTCTGGTGAGAGCCCATTCCTCACAGATGGAAACTTTGCTAGATCTTCATAGGACTGAAAGGGTGCATGATCTCCCTAAAGTTTCTTAATTTTCTCTTTCGCTCTGGAGCTTGAACCCAGGGTCTTTTGCATGCTAAGCAAGCACTGTACCTCTGAGCCACATCCCCAGTCCTCCTAAAGCCTCTTTTTATAAGTCACTGATATCATTCATGAGGGTGGAGCCCTCATGACCTAATTATCTTTTAAAGACCCCACCTAGCAACACCACTGTATCAAGGATAAAGTTGCAGCAAACGAATTTTTGGAGAACACAAAATTTATATCATAGTAATTCATAGATAACAAAAGGCAGTTCCTACATGTACTTTGTCTTATTTTTTTTTTTTTGTTTTACAACTAACAATTTTTCCTAAATATCTACCAGGTTTATAAAACCACTAAGTTATACTTTTCGTATAATTAAACATAGTGGAATTCTTATTTGTTGTTTTGGTTTTTAATCTGAAGACTCTAACATGTTATTGGTAACTCTCTGGGCTTAATGAATAGTGTCTTCCTGAAATTCCCTAAGATTACTGTCATTGCAACCAGTGTCTGTTTTCTCGTTTACTTTCTTGTTCTGAGCAAGAATATTTTCAATTGTTTTCTTATAAAGGAGGCCTGGGAACAGCTTCAGTAACTGTCCATTGAAAAGCCCTCACTTTTGACTGACAGGTTGACTGGGTATAGAATTCTAGGTTGAAAAATAACTTCACTGAAAATTTGATATTTTTCAGATTGTTTTTGTAACTTTCAGTGCTGCTGTTGAATAGGGTCTGGTTCTGATTCTTTTTGTTTATGTATGTGGTTTGTTTTTCTTATTAGAAGCCATGATAATCCTCTTTACCTGCTGTTCTAGAATTTCTTGATTGCAAGACCTGGTGTTGATTGCTTTGTGAGCTCTTTTAAGAAACCCACTAATGTCCTATTAAATCTGAGAAATTGTCTTATAGTTTTGCTTATTATGTCCCCTTGTCTTAGTCAACTTTTTAATTGCTGTAACCAAAAGACTTGACCAGAACAATTTTAGAGGAGGAAAAATTTCTTTGGGGGCTCCTAGTTTCAGAAGTCTCAGTCTCTAGACGACCAATTCCACTGCTCTGAGCCCAAAGTGTGGAAGAACATCACAGCAGTAGAGGGTGGTAGAGGAAGGCGGATCAATCAGGAGAGGAACCAGGAAGCAGAAACACCGATCCCCTCACCACGGATAATACATAAACCCAGAGAGCACACCCCAGTGACCTACCTCCTCCAGCCACATCCTCCCTGTCTATAGTTACCACCCATTTCATCCCTATCAGGGGATTAATGCCCTGATGAGGTGAAGGCTTTCCAAACCCCATCATTTTACTATAAACTTTCATGCATTCTCATACATGAGATTTGGGTAACCACATATCCAAACCATAATACCCCCTCACTTTCTTTTTAAGCCCTACCATTTTCACTAGAAATTCAATTAGATGTTGTATTTTTTTAATTGTGCTTTGGATTTTAATTATTTTCTCTTCTTTCTTTGAATTTCTATTCTGTTTTCAAGGGAGATCAATCTCCCTTGACTTCATCTTCCAACTTCAACTGAATGTGTATATTTTGGTCCTCATAATTTTAATTTCCACTCCCTTTTTTAAAATCATTGCTTAAAAGAACAAGTCCTGTTTTTCTTTCATGGATACACTACTTTTCTTATTTCTCTAATAATAAATTTACAATGTACTTATCACTTGTGGTGGGGTTACTTTTGTTTCCTATAAGCTTTCTGTTTCTTTTGAGTCTTACCTGTCTGTTTTATTATTTTCTTTCATATTTCAGCCTTTGTTTGGCTATCTGTACATTGTCACAAATTTATCTTTAGGAGTGATGAACAAATTGGAAGTTCCCAATTTCTCTGTGGGGCTGGGATCTGGTCATAATCTTGGGAGACGCCTTCCCATCAGTAGTACCTTAGGGTGGTTAAGCTGCTGTAACAAAATGCCATAGATGTGGCTTAAACAACAGGAATTTATCTTCTCGTTGTTCTGGAGGCTAGAAGTCCTAGATCCAGATGATTGTGGATCTGATTCCTCTTGAAAGCTCTCATCCTGACCTGTGGACAGCAGCCTTCTCGCTGTCTCCACACGGAGGAGAGAAGGCTCTGTTGTGTCTTTCTCTTCTTATGAGGGAGGCAGCCCTGTCGGATTAGGGCCCCATCCTTAACCACCTCTTCCAGGACCCTCTATGCAAATGCGGTCTTATTGGGAGTGACTCAGAGACTGTGCATATTGATGTGGGCATATGGCATTCAGTTACAACACTCCTGCACACAGTCAGTGTCTCCAGGGAGGGAAGGATTCTCCACTGACTTATTGGAGAGTGTGTGTTAAAGTCTGGCTTCCAGTTTTTTTGGATTTTGGTGGCACAGAGGGGTGTGTATGGCCTCTCACTTAAACCCAATTTTTCAGACCTTTCTCAGACCTTTCTCTGGAGTCTGGCTTAGTGTCACTATGGAACAAACCTGTAATTCCATTGATTGAAAAACTACCAATCAGGTGGATACTGTGGGCCAGCTACTCTGTGGATGTGGCCATGAACAAAAGGCTTTTTCTCAGGGGGCCTCTTCTGTGGCTTAAGAGAGTGAGTTTAGCATCCTAACTCTTCCTTCTGTGGACTCTATCAGTTCCACGCCTTGCTCTTTGATGACGGTTTCAATTATCAATAACTTTCTGGATTTGGGGTGTGGGCTGACTTGGCCTCACCCCCTGGAGTCTGTTAGAATTCAGCATTCTCAGCTCGAGTGCTGTTTGTGTGGTTTTTCATTCTCTGGAAATTTAACATTTCCCTCCAATCATTCTGTTCTCTTGGCCTTGTTTTAAACATCTTTTGTATTACTCTAAGTGTGGCTTTAGGAGGGAACGGAGATAAAGTCATGAATTTAATCACCTGTATTTAGTGGAATCAAACACGCCTTTCCATCAAAAGGAACATTTCTCCAGAATGGAATTCTAGAGGCAGCTATTCAGCTAATGCGCTTGCCTTCATTGGTCGTGCTGGGTGATTCCTCGGTAGTGGCAGGGAGAAGGAAATACAAAGAAAATATTTGCATATAGGTGGTAGAAATGTCCATAGTAGTAAGACAGATGGACTGACCAGCCACTTCACAGAAGCTGGGGAGGATTTGATGACTATATGGATAGCAGTGAGGGAGGAATAGAGAAAAAGGTTCTTCGCATTTCTTTTTTTGATTCTGAGGATTGAACCCAAGGACACTCTGCCACTGAGCTACACACTCAGCCATTTTTATTTTAATTTTGAGACAGGGTCTTGCTAAATTGCTAAGACTGACCTCTAACTTTCAATCTTCCTGCCTCTGCCTCCCAAGGAGCTGGGATTACAGGTGTGCACCCTTACACCCAGTTTATATGCATTTCTAAAGTCCTTGGTTGTTTGAATGATAATAATGACTTTCAGATAAAACACATATGAGAGTATAGACAGGATGTTTCTTAAGGGAAGAAGGCATCAAGACGATAAAGCAATAACAAAATTCAGAGATAGTGTAAACATTGGACAGAAGATACTGCAGCAAATCAGGGAATTGTTAGGGGTAAGTGACATCCAGATTAGAATATTGTAAGATATCCATAAAATATACACACGCAATTCCATACCAACTTCCAGAATTAGAATTTCTAGCAGTGTGACACAGACTCAAAGGCATTTTGGAAAAGATCCCAGTGACTGTTGGGTACTTAAAGACAAGCCCTTATAGAAAAGCTCTTTAGATAAGCAAGTGTCTTTCCTTGGCCCCTTTGAGAGCAGCAAGTTAGATCTGGAGACACATTTTGGTCAGCCTACAGGAGACTTCCCCTTGCTCTAACGAGGATGAAAATTGATAGTATAAGAGCGGTTTGATGACACTGGAGGATTATTAAAGTCACTTTTGTGGCAGATTTTTATTGGGGCTATTGGCTTTTTACAGCTTAGCTCAATGAATCGGAGGAGGTATAGAAGAGGTCTGAAGAAAATGGAGATTTAAGCCCATTATTTCTTCGAGTGACCAAGTCAACGGGGAGGGAGAAATGGGAAAGCGGTAAAGAAAGAAAAATTAATAGGAGCAACAGAAGAGAACATGTCAATACTGAAGGAAAAGAGCACAATGACAGAATGAGCGTGAAATGTCAAATAATTAACAAAGTGCCACCACCAGCCAGAGCCTGGGATTTGTTTTCCACGGGGGAAAAGTTCGTTTCCACCATTGCTCCTCTTATGCCTGAAGTGGAAAACTGAAGGAAACTGGTGGCTCCTTCAGGGGGCTGTCAGGTCTAACCGCAGCTGCCGATGTCCCTGGAGGTGCCCGCTCCCTCCCGCATCTGCCCTGACTGCAGACAGGAGTGGTAGTGGTGAGGGCTGACTCAGGTGGGCATCCCAGCCCGGAAGCTAAGAGGAGTAGGGGCACCTTTCCCAGTGTGCGGGCTGTATCTACTGCTGCCTGGAAAGCTGTGCCTGGTGGCAAACTTCCAACTCCTACAAATGCCAACAATAGCAACCGAAGACTCAAGCCGGAATCTCAGCGATGCCAGGATTCCAAATCGCTACTCCAGTTCCACTGGGCACACTGCTGCTGGCGCCTGCAGAGTCCTACACGCCAGGGTGAGAACCCGCAGAAGCCAGCCTGGTGATGCAGATTTGATGGTGCTCTCAGGACGAAGCTCTGTGTTGTGCACAATGGGGCTCATTCCCTCTGTGAGGACCAGGTGAAGTTAAGTAGTGGGGGTGCAGATATTCCTTCTCACCTTTAGACCTCTGAAGCTCTACCTCCTCAGAGCGACTTTTCCTGGTCACGCTGCTACCGTTGTCCTCTGTCTCCTGCAGCACTTTAAACTTTTCCTTCATAGCACAATTTGTGGGAACATCAATTATTTCTTGTCCCACCTTTTTTTTTTTTTTTTGAGTGCTGCTGGAGATTGAACCCAAGACCCTGAACACATTAAGCGTGTGCTCTATCACCAACCTATGTTTCCAGCCAACTAGAAAATAGAGTCATGAAGCTGGGCACCATGATCTCTCGCTGTCAGCCTCATGGTAGAGCAGACGATCAGTAGATGATTACTAAGTGAATGTGAAGACTCACCCGGGCTTTGATGGATGTCTAGAAGTTTCGTTATCAGTGCCCTACTGTGGCTCAGCTCTGTGTTGCGGGGACCATCCCTTCTAGCCCTAATTGGTTGGGAGCTATGTTTCAGAGAATTGTGGTGTAGTATGCTAATACCCACTCTCCTACTCACGGAGCAACAGTTCCCCTCCTTTCTAGTTTGAAACTTTCTTAACTGTTTCTTTTATACTTTAAGTCTGAACAAAAGGATAGAGTAAATAAGCAAAAAATAATCATCTTTACTGTTCAGGAAGTATTATATGATATATGAATATGAGCCAGAGAAAATAATATTTGCACAGGGAATAAATGTTGTCAATACAAACATGAAGGTAGGAGGAGAAGGGAGGGAGGCAGGGAGGGGGAGGAGGGATAAGGGGGGTCATCAATTCAGCTGGGAACACTGGACTCCCATGAGAAGCCTAGCTCTA
>PVKS010009127.1:0-65242 GCA_004027875.1 Aplodontia rufa | reverse complement strand
GGATAGCTGGGTCATAAGGTGGTTCCATCCTTAATTTTTTGAGGATTCTCCACACTGCTTTCCATAGTGGCTGAACCAGTTTGCAGTCCCACCAGCAGTGTAACAGTGTTCCTCTTTTCCCACAGCCCCTCCAGCATCTGTCGTTGTTTGTATTTTTCATTTTTGCCACTCTAACAGGAGTGAGGTGGTATCTCATTGACGTTTTGATTTGCATCTCCCTTATAGCTAATGATGTAGAGCATTTTCTCATATATTTATGGGCTTTCTGGACTTCCACTGGAGAGAAGTTCCTTTTGAGATCTTTAGCCCATTTATTGATTGGATTTTTTGCAAGTTTGGATTTTAGTTTCTTTAGTTCCCTATATATTCTGGATATTAGCCCTCTGTCCAAGGTGTAGCAGGCAAAAATTGGAGAAAAGCAATTCTTGCACACTGTTGGTGGGAGCTAAATTATTACGGCCATTATGGAGAACAGCATGAAGATTCCTCAAAAGCCTAAACATAAATGTCCCATGTGATCTGCTGGGCTACTTCTGGACATATAGCCAAAGGAAACGCAATCAGATCAGGTGGATGGACATGCCGAAGCCTCAGTCACTACAGTACTAGCTGAGATTCAGAATCAACCCACTCATCTGTCAATGCAGGAATGGAGGAAGAGAATGTGGTACACACACATGGAATACTACACAGCCATAAAGAAGACTGAATTTCTGTCACTGGCAGCCCAACATGTGGGCTTGAAGGGATTGTTTTAGGTGAGTGAAGCCCGATGAAAGAAACAAACACTGCTTCTTCTCTCCTGCATGGGAGCTAGAGAAAGTCAATCTGAATGCAGAGTAATGCGGGGAAGGCAGGGAGAGCGCCATAGAGGAGGTTGAATAATGGGTACCAAAGCACAATTAGATAGAAGGAACGCGCTATAATGTTCTGCAGCACAGTGGGGTGACTTCAGTTCACAATGACCTATTATTACACGTCATGAAGATCTGGATGAGGGGCGCTCACAGCTGCAAATACGAGGCAAGACAAATGCTAATTACTCGGATCTGATCGATGCACGGTCCCTGCATGTGTTCAAATATCAAACTGTGCATTGTTACATACTCCTCAGAAACCAAAATTCAATTTAAAAATATCTGTACTGTAATGCTGGAGCCATCAGAACAGCACGGTGCTGGCACTCAAAATACAGGCGCATGCGTCAGCGCAACAGAGCCAGGCGCAGCCGACTGGTGTCTGATGCAAGCGCCGAGACACACGTGAGGCGAGGAGAGCGTCCTCAGTGCTGGGAAAACTGGATGTCCACATTCAAAGGGCAAACTCGGACCTCCAGCTTGCACCACTCCTGAAAGCCAACTCCGACTGAGTAAGACCTGAAACTGTAAACTCCTCAGAGAAAAACCCAGGGGGAAATCTCCTTGACTTTCCAGATCTGACACCAACGTCACAGACCACGAAAGCAAAAACAAACAAGAACCTAAAGCACTCAGGGCAGCAAAGGAAACAGGAACCAGATGCTGGGCGACCTGCAGAATGGCAAAGTGTTTGCAAGCCTTGGGTCTGATGAGGTTTAATATCTAAAATAGATGAGGAACTCGTCAGAATTCAAAGGCAAATTAATTATGCAGTGTAAAGTGGGCGAAGTATCTGGATACGCATTTTAACGAAAAAGACATACAAAGAGCTAGAGGTGTGTGCAAAGATGTAATCATGGACATGCCATCGTGCCTGTCCTGAGCGCCTGTCCTGCAGAAGCCAGAGGGAGAAGACCAAGACAAGCAATGACCTAGAAACTGTGTGATCTGAGAAACTGTTGAAGTCCAATTTGGCAGGAAATGGTCCAATTTTGGAAAGGAGAATATCATGGAACGTGATAGGTGTTTTCATATACCTGAGCATGCTCATATGGAGGAGGATCAGATTTATTTTGGATAATTCCAAATAGGATCAATAAATGAACTCTGTGGAGAGGCAATTTTCAGCTCAGTAGAAAAGAATGTTCCACTAACAGTTTGGTCAAAATGGATCATGCTATATCATGAGGTAGTGAGCGTCCACCTGTCAGAAATAAAACAAACGCATGGTTGGAGGTGGCTAAGCAAGGCAGAAATTTTACTCCCGTGAGAGGGCCGGCTTTCAAGGGGGGGTTCTGAAGCACACACCTGCAATGGAAATCCCTGGTATTTATCCCCAATCTGATGTAATCCTGCCCTTCACTCCTGTTGGAGGACCTCAGGGGTACAATCTTCATGATGGCTAAGATTGGATAGGGCCAGGTGCAGGAAGCAGGTAGACAGGGTATAGAAAGTAAAAGAAGGTAGGCGGGGTACAGGAAGTGAGCTGAGCTTGCAGGTGTAAGGAGCAAGTTGGGGAGTTTTAAACATGGCTTCCTTCTAGCCTCATGGTTCCCTGACTTAAGATGGCTTCCTTCTAAAATGGACCCTTAAGGCTGCATTCTGAAAATGGACCACCGGACTCCTATCTCTCACTTGTCCCTGGAGATGTTCAAGGAGACCATAAAACCTCTCTACAATGACTCTTTTCTAGGTAGTGTAAGGCAGGGGCCAATCTCTTCAGTTCCCGCTAGCACTGATGTGTTCGGATCTCATTAACAACTTTGCAAAGTTGGAGCTACCAAGAAGAGCGGGATGAGATTTTGTCACAGTCACTCCTCCATTCATGTACATGCAGTTGTCTATGATGAACACAGAGCAGAGCGGACCGTGCCACTAATTCCAGCAGAGCAGGTTGGGGAGGACGTCACACAGAGATGACACCATAGCAGGCTTCTGGGCAGGACAGATCTCCACCTGGGAAGACGGCCTGGACAGGGGATCCCATGCAAGGCAGCAGAGGGATGAGATAGTCCTGTTCTATCTGCAGACACCGCTTTCCCATACAGAGAGAAGGTCAGCGTGAGGAACGTGTACACGTGGCTGGCAAGCTAGGTCAGCAGCAAGGTTGACCCACACAGCATAACCTGCAACAGCACAGTGACAAGATGGGACACTATAAGTATAAAGGGGGCGCTCCTCCAATGAGTCCTGCCAAAGGGACCCCAGGACACATGGAGAGCTCACGCCTCCTCTCCTGCAGCGGTCTTGTCCCGCGTTCCTCAAGGACTGAGCATTGGCCCAGCTCTCCTTGATGAGGCTAAATGCGTCCGGAAACCTTTGGCTTTTTCCAGGGCATCACCAGAGGGCAGATCAGGGGAGCGGGGCAGAGGGAGGCCTGAAAAGGGCCAGAGCCGTGGAGTCCAGCAGGCACGCCCTTCACGGCCTCCTTCCTGGGCAGTCAGTGGACTCTGCCCCTTCCCTTCCCCCCGACAGATCGTCCAGCACCCGGTCTGCACGCTTTCCACCGTGCTTGTCTGACCCGTCCCTGTCACGCGCTCCACAAGTCTTCACTGAGCACAGTGAGTGCTGCGGCTGTAGGGCTGAAGGCTGGCAGCAGAACGGATAGCACCCCGCCCCCCTGGGACCCACTTCCACGCTGGGCCGCCGCCACCACCCCCTGTCACCCCCGGGCACCTAACAGCGAGGAGGCAGCATGAGCTCTTTAAAGCTGCTTCATTCCCTGGCTGTGGTTGTGGCCCAGGAGCAGAGCTGGCCTGGCAGGCCTGGGCCCCACCCCACCCTCCGGGGGCAGGAAAACAAGCAACAACAACAAACCCGCATTCTCCACGTGGATCTGTTTCTTTTTTCTTTTCTTTTCTTTTTTAGATGAAAATGGAGTTACAATTGAGGGGGAATCATTATCGAACAATCAAGAACAAATGTATATTTACATAGTTGGCCAAGGCTGATGCCCTGTCATGGGTGTCCCCCTTGGATTCCCCGTGATCCCATGATGGTGGATCTGTCTCTTGATTTGCCCCTGGATGAACTCTTGACTGTGATTCTCAGAGCCCAAGAGGAGCAGGAAGGAATTTGTAGCTGTGTCTGAAGAGTTTTGAGCCTAAGGACTTTATGGAAATCACACTCCCAGTGGCTGAGCTTCTTGGTATTATATTGCAATTTATAGAAAACCAAAGAAAGTTCTTAGCTTGTTTCTGTAATTGCTGTAATTTCTCCCTTTAAGCATCCTCGTGGCTGATTTCTAGATACCTCTCCTCCCTCAACTCTACTCCAGGCATGTGGCTCTGCTCCACTTCTGTTTGAACCCAGCAGCTTCCTGCCCCCTTCTGGGGCCCTAACTGCTCTCTCACCCTCTTTGTATCTTAGTTTCTCATCCATAATAGAACATAATCCTCGCAACTCGTGGGATTGTAGTGACGATCAATGCACTGAACTCACAAAGTGCCTTAAAGGGTGACCGAGTCTCGTGCCTTCCTGTCCTGCTCGTCCCTGCTCACCGCCACCATTGCCCTCTCATTCCTCCCTACACTTGTTCTACCCCATCATATCTAAACCCAGGTGGGCTGCTTGGAGGCATTGTCCTTCCAGGAAGGAAGCACAGGACTGTGTGTTCTGAAGCCAGTCCTGCTGGCTCCCTGCCCCAGCCTCCCAGCAGGCTATATTTGTTCAAGGCCTGTTCAGAAGGGATGAAGATAAGGCTGCTGTGTGCAGAAAGGCAGTGGAGGAGTCACGGAGCCTGAGCCCCAACGCGGAAGACCCCACGTGCTGACACTCTTTTCCCAACCGTGTTGTGAGCCACACATGCCCAGTCCCAGGCAGGAAGCTGATGTGCCTCTGTTCCTACAGGATCTTGGTCCTCAAGGGCCAGCCCTTCCCCCAGCCATGCTCCAAGCTGCCCTCCCGGCCACTCTGCTCTCTCCCTGCTTAAATCCTGGCTAAATCCTGCTCTGTGCCTGGCTGTGCCTTCCCCCAGATGCCTGCCCCTCCAATCCCTCACAACTAACCCCCACCCTGGGGAGCCACATCTGGGGGACTGCTGCGTTAGGGGGTGGTTGTGACAGTGGGAGGTGCCCACAGTATATGATGACAGATGAAGCTTCCAGACCAGGCAGAGCAAGAAAGGCTTTTGGGAATTAGGAGAAGCCCTCCGCACCTCCCCATGCAGGACAAAGTTATTGTGGCTGGGATTTAGTTCACAGAACTGCCAGCTAGCAGAGGCACGTGGAGGGCTGGGTGCCAGGCCCTGGTTCAACTCCCAGCACAGAAGGACGAGGGAGAAGGAGACAAGGGGAGGAGGAGGGTAAGGAAGGGAAGGGAATCTCACACATTTGGTGCATGAACAGCTACAGTGGGGGGTAGAAAGCCCCCTGGGCCTGGGTTGGGGGAGAAGGGAGAGGGTATGGAGGAGAATGAGGGATTCGGGGGTCATCAATGCAACTGGGAACTCTCACCTCCCAGGAGAAGCCCAACTATACACAGGCAGGCAGAGAAACTCAGAAATTTCAAAAATTAATAGATGTGTACATGCTTATTTCTCTCTCTAACCTGGGGGTAATGCAGAGGAGACGTGAGAACGGGGAGTGGACCAAGGGGGAGACCCTGAACTAGGATCGGCCCTAACTGACTTTGTCAACATCCATGTCTGCATGAATATTGTAGCAACGGTTCCCTCCAAGATGTAAGACTGTGTCGAGCAAAGAAATCACCTGAAATGATCAAATATAGTATTACCAGAAAATAATGTTCTCATTAAAATTTTAAAATATTCAAAAAAGAAAAATAAAGAAAACCCCCCGGGAGCTACTTACAAATAAGGATTTCTGTTAAGGGGCTCCAAGCAATCCTTCTCTGCGGGCAGCTTTGGAAGCCACCAGGCCAGAGGCCTCTGTCCATAGAGAGGGAGGCAGCCCTGGCCAGGATGGATTCATCAGCCTGCTGCAGCCTGGCTGGGCACAGGCAGCACATGGTATCCCCTGGGCTTAGCAGGGACGGCGCGGCAGTGACAGGGAGAGGCTGTGTGTGTTCATTTGCAGACGGTGGGGCCGGTTGGGCTGCTATCGTTTCCAGCAGCATTGCTCCCAGGGGCCCGGAGGCCGTGCCCAGTTTTCTTTGATCTGACACTTAAAAGATTGTCACCGCTGCCTTTTGCAGAGCTGAACAAAAGCTGCCAAGACACAGGTAAACATGCCTTCACAGAGGCGCACATGTAGCAACGGGTTCTAGGCAGAATGGGAGGCGCAGCCAGAGTGCAAAGGGCACTTGAAGGTCACAGCTTGAAAGAGCCTCTGATTCAAGCAAGTCCCTGCTCTGAATGCCCTTCTGCATTAAAACTGACCAACGTCCCCTCTTATTTGCTCCAGGATGCTGAGATCAGGAGCAGCTTGGGGAGGAGGAGGGAAGGTGGGGAGTGAAATGCAAACCCCCCACCTTCCTTTCCAGGCTGCTGCCCTCCTTTGTGCAGTGTTCCTCTAGGGGACAATGCAAGGACACAGAGGTGCGAGAGTGGGAAGCAGGGCTGTCCAGAAGAAGAGGGGATGTGAAGGTGACGCACGCGCTGCAGTTAGGACTGCAGTTAGGACTTCCCAATGCGGTATTTTACGAAATGCCTGAAGCCAAGAGACTGGGACTACTGCAGATGCCCAGAGGAAGTGCTGCAGACAGAAGCGCTGAGGCCCTGAGAAGGCAGACAGAGAACTCGGTCCCAGGGGAGAACAGGGCGAGGAGAAGCAGTGGAGCGAGGGGTGCAGACCGTGGGGCACGCAGGACAGGCTGAGGACCCCCGCTGGATGGGGCATGTGAGAGCAGAAGTTCAGCAAAGCATTTTACACTTTACAAGGTCACTGTGGCTGCGGCATCACGGCTAGACAGAAGGGAGGCCAGAGCGGAGGCAGGGAGACCCATTCAGAGCCCACAAGTAATCCTGTTGAGACGGGAAAGTTAGGCAGTCACTACGGGCAGGATGATGGGGTTGGTGAGGAGAGCGTTGACCCATGGTCATTTTTTTCTAAGAGGGCAAAGGGCATCTGCTGTCATAACCACTGTCACCACCCTCACTAACAAAGCCCTCTGCTAACAAAGGTCCTGGGGCCCAGGACAAAAGACTAGATGAGACCAGAGCTCCTGAGCCCTGCTCCCAGGCAGGGGGAGGGAGGCAATGATTAATCAGAGGAGGAGAATCCTGAGACTAAGACCAGCCGGACCCCACTTTGGGGTCCGAGACCCCCTTCTCCTAGAGAAGCCTTTTCTTCCTATCCTTTCTTTTTCTTTTTTTTTTTTTTTAAGAGAGAGAGAGAGTTGATTCTATTTAGTGTTTCATGCTTTCATTGCTCCACACTTGGCTGTGTACGTGGTGCTGGGTTAGAGCCCGCATACTTGCGCATGCCGGGCAAGCTCCGCAATTGCTAAGCCAGCGCTCCAGCCCCTTTCTATTTTTTTTTTTAGAGACAGACAGACAGACAGAATCAATTTTTACTGAGGTTTTCACATGGCTTTCGTTGCTCTGACACTTAGTTGTGTACATGGGTGCTGGGATTCGAACCTGTGTACTTGAGCATGCTGAGCAAGCTCTGTAACTGCCCAGCCATCGCTCCAGCCCCTTTCTATCCTTTCTTAAATAAGCTCTGTTTGCTTAGCTTGCCTCCGTGTCCCTCGGTTTCATTCTTTGACTCCAGGGGATGCCAACCCAACATCCACCATGCCAGTGTCACTGTGAGACCAGGTTGGTGGCGGTGGCGAGAGGTGGTGATGGAGTCCGCCCTTAAGTGCTACTGTGACCAAGGAAAAAGAGAAAGAGAAACTGGGAGCAGCATCAGTGTTCAGCTTATAGGGGATCATTGTTCTATTTTCTCTACTTTTGCATACTTCGGACCTATTACAGTAAAAATTTTAAAAGAAGCGCAGGGAGGTATTAAACAGCCCGAGAAGCATTGTCCCAGAGAATGATCACAGACGACGACCTTGGGACACAGAGCAGGGATTTGTCTTTTGAAACAGTTGAAAATAAAGGATGTGAAGACAATATTTTCAGGCACAGAGGAAAAAGCAGGAATAAAAGGAAGGCCATGTTTGGTGACCTCAGAATTCCCAGCAAAGGAGGGGTAAAGTCTCCCCCAGGGGAAGAAACAGGAAATCCAGGTAGGGCTTAAAGAGGGAGAGCAGATCCTCACGCCTGAGTCAGGAAAGTCAGGCGCCACAGGTTGTGTGGTTGCACCAAGAGCTAAGCTGGACCTTCTGAGACCTTTGCCGAATTTCAGAGCCCCGTATTGTTTCCAGGGGTTCAGTGCCTCACTCACCACTGAAGGCCAGCCCTCCTCTGGATAGAAGGGGCTTTTGCCAATCCTATTTCTACCAGGGTCCTTCAGATTCTTTTCATCCCTCTGCAGTCCCACCACAGCCCCCCGGAATTCAATGCTCGATGAAAACCTCTGTAAGAACCTTAGTGTCTACAGTGGTCTAAGAAACTCAGCCTACAGTGACCTTCGCCATTCGGCAGAATTAGCAGGTCCTATGAGATTCCACAGTCAGCAGCATGGACAGGAAGCAAGGAAGGTGGTGGAGGCAGCAGCACTGGCTTTCTCCCAGGGGAAGGGGGATCCTGGCACGGGCTTGCTCCAAGGCCTGGCACGAGCCAGCCACAGGGACTTCCTCTTCCCTACTTCTGTTGTTGGGCTGCAAGGCCCCTGGCATCGTGGAAATTTCCTGTGCTTGTGGAAAGGTTGCAAAGTGTCCCCTCGGTGCTGGGTTGAAGGACACTCATCTGGCTCTCTGAAAAAGAAGGGCTTGCAAATTGAATGACTAATAGCAAATAGATCCCCAAGGGGTCATTTAACATACATGTGAAAATAAACAAAAAATACTCCTAATGTGATTTGGCATCTTTAAAAGACTTGACCTTGAGCCTAACACAAAGCCGATGGAGAGAGTATCAGTCCTCTGGTCATCTGAGTTTGCAGAATGAAAGGGGTCACTCTGCGGGTCCCACAACACCCTGCTCCTGACCGAGGCTCTGGCTATACAGATGTGTACAATCTATAAAATCATCCCCAGATTCATATGACCTTCATATTCTTCTTATATAACATGCTGGAATTAAAAGATATTGAACTCTTTTTAAAATGTTGCCTATCAAAAGTGAGTGATCTATTCACCAAATCAGGGTCACCCCTACTTGAATCAACTAAAACACTTAATTGAAAATGGTAAATTTTAATGTTTTTTCAAATACTCCAGTAGCTTGAGATTTGCCTCTGTGCAGAATTAGAATTCGTGAAGATTGGGGCTGGAGCGGTGGCTCAGCGGTTTCGGCGCTTGCCTAGCAAGTGCGAGGACCCGGGTTCAAACCCCAGCACCACGTACACAACTGAGTGTTGGAGCAACTAAGGCCATGTGAAAAACTCAATAAAATTGATTCTCTCTTTCTCTGTCTCTCTCACTGTCCCTCTCTCTTTAAAAAAAAAAAAAAAAGAATTCTTGAAGATTCCTGGAGTTTCTAATTGCATATTGGAATGTTGGATGAATGGCTTTTCCCATCCTCGCCAGCACTTTGGGGGACTTCCTTAGCAAGAAAGTGGAGGGAAAAAGGCAAAAAATCAGAGGTCCTTTATGTAGCATGACAATACCTCCTACTGCTCCTTTATAACAAGGTCATAGTTCTGATCTTGTAATTACTTGTGAAACTGTTTGCTTACTACCTGTCTCTCCTGCTAGACCATGTATTGTGAGAACCAGGGGCCACTCTCTCATATTCACTGTATTCCCAGCATCTTCAGGGGGCCTGGTTCATAGCAGATGCTCAATAAACATTTTTGAGTGAATGAATGAATGAGTGAATGATTGAATTGAATGAATTATTGAATGGATGAACCAATGTGAAATCTAGCCTTCATTTTAGTTGGGTGAAAATCTAAAGGACTGTTTGAACAAACCCTAGATAAGACATAAACCTGTACCTCTATGTCCATAAATAATGAATATTGGGGCTGGAGTGGTGGCTCAGTGGTTACTGTGCTTGCCTGACATGCGCGAGGATGCAGGTTCGAACCCCAGCACCACATATGCCACGAAGTGTCGGAGAAATGAAGGCCACATGAAAAATTAAATAAAAAACTGAGTCTCTCTTTTTCTCTCTCTTTCACTCTCTCTGTCTCTCTCTTGTTTAAGAATCAATATTAATATATAGAAAGATAAAAGGTCTTTCAAGGAGTCCCTCAAATTCTTTATTGTGTTAACTGTTCAAATAAATGTCAGGTTACTTTGTCTTTATTTTTATTGTGTAAAACTTTTCATCTTAATAGCACTTAGAAACTGGATTTCCTTGTTTTAAGTGTATTATGAATCTTCACATTTTTACATAAGAAACCTTTATGATAAAGTCATAAAGGACCCAAGGGAAGAAGAAATGAATTGTAAAAGTCAGAAGCGGACTCCTTAATAATCATAAAAGAAGAACTAGACTCTGCCAAGGACAGAGAACTCAACACACAAAACAGAAAGAGGACGGAGACATTGCAGAAAACCCGCAGACTTCACAAGAGACACTTTAACGGGAGATTAAGAAGCTGCGGGAGAAAGTTGGCATTTAACCGCCAGGAGGTGGGTGTGGTGGTGGTGGACCAGCCATCTGGAAGAACCGATCCCATGCACAGCTGGCCCAAGGGCTGGACCTGGAGTCGGGAGAGCCGACCTTGGGTCCCCCTGGGCGCACCCAGCACCCTGGCCCAGCCCAGGCATCCGCCTGACCTCCTGACGGCTGGGAGTCCTAGTGCAATGCACCCCCTTCTTACTTCCGGCCTTTCCCCGTCAGCCCTCTGTCAAACAGCTCAGCCCCAGGCCTGGGTGGCCCCAGCTCTGCCTCCTCTTAACATTGATGTTGAACTGCACTTTTTCTTTAAATGGCAACCTTGTTGAGAGAGGCTCGCGCACCACGCCGCTCAGCCAGGATCGTGTGCGATCCGAAGGTCTCCAGTGCAGTCACACGAGCGGGCAATCATCACCGCGGTCGGTTGCAGAATATTTCATCCTCCCGAAAGGAAGTCCCAGGTCCATTGCCTGCACCCCGCGTCCCCCCGCCTGCAGGACTGGGCTGCCACTACCCTGCGCTCTGTGGACCGCACACCATGGGTATTTCTCAGGACCGGTACATGGTCCTGCGTGGCTGGCTTCTGCCCTAGGTGTACCTTGTCAAGGTTCGCCCCTGTTCTAGGTGTCGCAGGGCTTCCTTCCTGTTGATTTGTGAACATGCGACATTTCAACCCCTTCCTGGCGCTGTGTGTGATGCTGCTGCCTACTGCTGACGTAGCGCTCCTCCTGGGGGTGTCAGGACCCTAAGGAAGCCAGGCAGTCATTGTCCCTGTCCCCTCCAACGCCTGACTCTTCTACAGCAGTCCTCGAACTCCGAATGGCTCCACAAGCAGGACACTCTCTTTCCTGTGAAATAGGCCGTCTTCCTTTCCTCCAGTTGCTGCGGGCTCACCATTCTATTCCAGGACTGAACGCTGCGGGGCTGCCTGCCTCCCACTTCCTGCTGGGTGCTACCTCAGGCTCCTGGGGCCAGGGGGGAGCCTAATTCCTTTCTCACACACCACTTAATATTTTAATCACATTCTTATGTGCCTCCTGAGTTTATACCAGATTCCCCATCGTTAGAGATGTCCCAACTTTGAAGTTCTGTGAAGGTGGGCCTGGAGCGGTGGCTCAGCGATTGCAGCGTTTGCCTGGCATGCGCAAGGACCCGGGTTCAAACCCCAGCACCACGTGCACAACAAAGTGTTGCAGAAATGAAAGCCTCATGAAAAACTAAATAGAATTGATTCTCTCTCTGTCTCTCTTTCTCTCTCTCTCTCTCTCTGCCCCTCTCTCTTTAAAAACAAAAATTTCTGTAAAGGTGAGCCCACGTATGTCTTGACTTTTCTCCTCACGCCATTTGGATGCGTGGGTTTCCAGCCCCACTTGGCATCAGCACCCAGATTATTCCTTGAGAAACGCTGCCACGCTTTGAAGGACATGAAACCGCTCTCGGCTCCAGGCATGAGCACCGTGGCTTAAGATAATGAGCAGATACAGTCCCTCTTGCCCCAGCAGAGGTCTAGAGAGCAGATGCGGAACGTGGACCAGTCTAAGCGAAGTTCCCGCGGTGGCGGGGATGGTAGGGTTCCTGTTGGGGGCTGGATGGCGTGGGGATGTGAGGGTTGGAAGAGCTGCTGGGGATTGAGCGGGGAAGAGGAAGCTGAGGTTAAGGCTCCGCAGGTGGAAGCGGAGTGGAGAAATGAGCACGGTGACGTTTGGGCTCTGGATCAGCCCCAACCTGGGCGAGAGTCACTCCTCAAGTTCCTGAGCTTTCCTTCTTTTTATTTTTCTCCCTAAGCCAGCTTGGGCTAGGTTTTCCCAGTTACATTAAAAGAATCCTGAGCGGTAGTATGGTGCTTAAGGACTTATTCTGTTCGTCCTACTGCATGTTCAGATGCAGGGTGACAAACCTGTAGGTGGGCCTCGGGGACTTTCCCTGCCCCTCGTCCTTCCCCTCGGCAGTACCCTGCAGCACACTAGATGGGTACTCTACCCTGCTGGGGGCTTTGTACACAGAGGATGCTAAATACAGGCAGCTGTCATCATTCTCCACACCTGTGCTGCTCAGAGACAAAGATCGAGACGTGAGGCACAGTCTGGTGAGCCCTGGACTTTCAGGAGAACGGCGTAAACGTTGAGACAGGTGATCAAGGGGCCACACGACTCAGCACGGGAAAGCCGCAGAAAGGAGCTGAGAGCCCAAGATGGGGTGCTGTTTCCTGCACTGCTGTCCTAGCCAGTGGCTGCACTGGGCACCAGCAAAGCAGCCAGGCACCATCGCCACTTCAGCCTCCTTCTCATCCAAGTCCCGAGGTGAACCTCACTGAAGCAGATGGCATTAAGCTGATCAGACTCCTCAGACTCCACGCACACCCCGCAGGCCAGCCCCAAACACACAGCATCCTCCCCTCTCCCCCACAGTGCCGGGGCTGCCCTTGCCCACCTCTGCCCCTTGCCCACCCCTGCCCCTTGCCCACCTCTGCCCTTTGCCCCCATGCTTCTGGGGCGAAGCCCACCTCGGCTCCTCTCCACATTGCTGCTTTGTGTTGTGGTCTGATGAGGTGTCGCCCCACACTGTGGACAGGAGAAGCCTCCTTCTGTCTCCCCAGGAAATCCAAGACCTCCTTTGTGTCTGCTGCACTTTGGAGACCTCATGTGTCAGTCCTGTCACTGAGCTAAGCTACCTGACCGGAATGACCTAGAGGAGGAAACAGTCACAGTTTAGGAGTTCAGTCCATGGTCAGCAACATCACCGCGCTGGGCCTGAGGTGAGGCTGAGCCTCACGGCAGAGGGCGATGGCGGAGGAAGCTCAGCACCCGGAAGCCAGGGAGCAGAGAGAGAGGAAGGCACCGGGAGTGGAATACAAGCCCCAGGCACAGCCCAGAGACCACCCTACACTTACCACCCAGTCGCCCATTCAAGTTCTGACTCCATCCAATGGATCCATCAGGTTGCAGCTCACACAGTCCAATCATCTCCTCTGTGACAGTCCTGCGTTAACAGGAGCTTCTATGGGACACCTCCTGTCCACACCGTAACACTGTGACCCTCTACCACCCCAAGATTTCCCATTTTTATACTAACTTGCAACCTGAGATTAATCTGAGGCTCCTTCTTCTCTTTTCAAGATCTGTGTGTGCATGTGTGTGCATCTGTGTGAGACTGTGTATGTGTGTATGTGTATGTGAGTATGTGTGACTATGTGTTTGCATGTGTATGTGATAGTGAGTGTGTGTTTGCACGTGTGTGTATGTGTGTTTCAGTGTGTGTATGTGTATGTGAGTTTGTGAGAGTGTATGTGTGTATTTGAGTGTGTGTATGTACATGTGTGTGTTTGTGTGTGTATGTGAGTGTGAGAGGGTGTGACTGTCTTTTCAAATGTATGTGAGTGTGTGTGTTTGTGTGGATGTGTGTATATGTGTGTGTATGTGTGTGTTTGAGTGTATTGTGTGACTGTGCATGTGCATGAGTGTGTGTATGTGTGTGACTGCATATGTATATGAGTGTGTGAGTGTGTGTGTTTGCAGGTATGTGTGAGTATATGTGTGTGTTTTGTGTGACTGTGTTTGCATGTGAATGTGAGTGAGTGAGTGTGTGTATGCATATTTGTGTGTATGTGTGTGCTTGCATGTGTGTGTGTGTGTGTGAGATTGTGTGTGCCTGTGTGAGTGTGTTTGCATGTGTATGTGAGAGTGTGTTTGAGTGTGTGTTTGCACATGTGTGTGTTTGACTGTGTGTGAGTTTGTGTCTGTGTGTATGTGAGTATATGACTGTGTGTGAGTGTGTTTTTGCATGTGTGCGTGTTTGCGTGTGTATGTGAGAATGTGTGTATGTGTGTGAGTGTGTATGTGTTTGTGTGTGTGTTTGTGCATATGTGTGAGTATGTGTATTTAGGTGTGTATGTGTATATGTGACTGTGTGCTTGTGTATGTGAGTGTGTGAGTGTGTGCACATGTGTGAGTGTGTGTGTGTGTTTGCATGTATATGTGAGTGAATGTGAGAGTGTGTGTGTGTGTGTGTGTGTGTGTGTGTGGCTGGGGACAGAACCAGGCTCTTGCACATGACGACGGAGTCTGAACTGCATCTCTGCTCTCCCACTCCCGTGGTGGTCTCAGTTGCCCATTCCTCTGTCAGAACCCAGGAGCACATGGAGCTTCCCAGAAGGACGCGTGAGTGCCCAGTTTCACCGAGTCCCTCTGTGGATCCAAGCCCTCCTGCACTGGAGTGGGTGAGAACAGTGCTGGTGCCAAGTCCCCTGCACTGCTGACCGTGCCTGTGCAACTTCAAGTCAGGCATGCTCCTGCCACCGACCCACTGCAGACTTACTCCAGCGATCGTCCAGAGTGAAATCAGATCCAGGGCACCAGACAATTTCAGATATGGTTTATGTGATAAGAAAGTATCTCTAATGATCTCAGAGAAGAAAAACTGCACCAATCCAATAATTTGCAATTATTTGCTTTCTACAAAGATGAACATGTTCATCAAGGGATCCTTAAGGGCTATTTTTGGCGAGTGAAAACTGCGACTGATCTGACCCCTTTCAGTTCCATCTTATTTATGTGAATGAAAGTTCTCAGTACTGGGGGGCTGGAGCAGTGGCTCAGTGGTTACCTGTGCTTGCCTGGGATGCACAAGTGCCCAAGTTCAAACCCCAGCACCACGTACACAACAAAGTCTTAGAGAACCAAAAGCTACATGAAAAACTAAATAAAATTTATTCTCTCTGTCTCTCTCTCTCTCTCTCACTGTCCCTCTCTCTTAAAAAAAACTCAGTATTTACATAAAACATAGAAACATTGGCTTGAACCATTAGTAAATAATAACCATCTAAGAACAAATAAATAAATTTAAAAACTAACTTCATCTGTCTCATTAAAATGGGCATTTTCAATAAAATTTTGTTCTATTGAATATTTATCAAAATTTGTAATACACTTATGTCTTTTCAATTGTATAGCTATACCATGGAAAATGATCATTCAATTAAAAATGTTCTTAACACCTAGAGCCTTACATCCATTCCTAAATGAGAAAATGGAAGAATTATGATGGAATGATCAAAATATTTTGAACAATAAAATTATTTTGCCTTTGTTCAAAATTCTGTAGGGAAAAGTGAAATGAACATTTTATAACAAGAAGGAAAGTGCAAGGTCAAATTTATGACAGTTAAAAAAGAGTTTGTTTATGTAACTTTTGAATATTTAAGCACTGTGATATTTAGATTCAAAAGGATATATGAAAAGAGTGATGAAATAAGTTTGCTTCCCAAGAGTGCCCTACATTAAAAATATGTTTGGATGGAGGCCAAGACAGGAGGATCTCAAGTTGGAGGCCAGTCAGGGCAACATAGACTCTGCCTCAAAATAAAACATAAAAAGGGCCAGGATGCAGCACAGTAGTGAGCTCCCATGGTTCAATTCCCAGAACTGGAGAAACTATTTATTTGATTTTACTTCACCGATGATAGGTATGAGCTCCTCTTGAATCATTATCTATTAGTTTCAAGTCCTTCAATCTCAGGGTCTGGCCTGAGTCACCCACGTTCTGTCCTCTTGAGGAAGGGCCTTGGTTTCTCGGCTCTCCTTATGTCAGGTGACTCTGGAAGCTACGTTGGATGTTTTGAACGTTACACTGTAGCAATTCTGGGTTCTGTTCCTTTTCACCTGTGAGTGTCCTTTCGTTTGTCTTAGCAAGAGGTTTTCTGAACTAGGCTGGAATTGCCAAGTTCCACTCTTGCACGACGCCTCCAATCTCTGCCCAGATCCTTGCCCTTGGCTGGCTCCTTTGAGACTGTTCTGCTCACGCAGAGCCCAGAGTCTTCATTCATCAAACCTGGAAGCAGAACCAAATTTTTCCTTAAAATGTAAATATCCGTGGGCTGGAAATGATGCACTTTGCCTTTATTTAGACTACCAATGAAAAATTTAGATATGGAATTTACAGGGAGGTAGCTTTCTCGGAGTTGCTTTGGTGGTGTCGAGGAAGCCACCTAAGCGCCCTCTCAGATCCTCCAGCCTCATCCAACTCTTGCTCCGGCAGCACTGGGGCCACGTGATGCCTGATTTTGATGGGTTTCATGCAGGTCACTCTTCCTGTCCTCCTCTCGTGCCATACCAAGTGCCCCGTGCCTCCCCTCCTGTTGACACAGCAGGAGACATGGTAGGACCCAGCCCACATTTGTGTGACCCAGACTTGAGGGAAATTGATACTCAGGGGCAAACCGTGGCATACGTGGGAGGACAGCGGGTAGGTAGGCTCCTTCTCCCCTGGGGGGAGCTGCCTGTCATGCAGCCTCCGGGCCTGCAGAGTCAGCCAAGCAGAACCAACTCAATCCCACAGTGCTGTGCCAGCGCCCCCTTCCCTGACTCTCTCTCCTCTTACTTCCTCTTCCCACGGGTGCCCTAACGCAGGACCTCAGGCTCTGCTTTCTGGACTGACCAGGTCAAGAGACAAGAATCCCAGCTCAACAACCCACCCATGCACCACGGCTGCTTCCTCTGAGGACCTCCTGGCCACTCTCACCTGCCACAGTCACCCCCTGTCAGGTTTCCAAGATCCACTTTGTTCATTAGCAGAGATTTTACAGCTGCCTGTGATGTTGCAGGGAACAGAACACCTCCCAGGCCCAGAGCTGCTGAAAAGACCTCCTGCTGCAGAAATAGTAGACCCTGCACTCGGGCTCCTCAATCTTTTTTTCACTTAAAAAACAATACTCCCCTTCTGTCTTACTTGTAGAGCAAAGGACAAATAATTGGTGGTAGGTGTAAAAAAAAAATGTAGCTGGCATTCAAACTGTGGGTGTCCCACCAAGTAAGCTCTTCCTAACCCGTCAGCAATGTCCTGCTCTTGATAATGTGAGTTCGTAGCTACCGTCAGCTGTCACGTTGATGGGCCACACAGGGACTGGAGGCCTGGAGTGAGCCCTGAAGGGGGGCAAACTGTAGTCCACTGGGAGCTGAGCAGAGAGACCTCCCTAAGGAACACTAGAAGCCCTGCCACCAGCAGTGTCCCTGCAGAGGCCAATTCGAATATGATACCCAAGCTTGAATCACTACTGTTCTCATGCTCCATGCCGAATCCCCAGAGTTTTTGACTCAACAGTTTCAGGAAGCCTGAGAATGTGCATTTCTAACAGTTTCCCAGGGGATGCTAATTATGCTGTCTTTATAATAGTGCTGCCTAAGGACCACACTTCAGAAGGACTCTAGGGACAGAGATTAAAACTCTCCTTCATCTTGGGTAAGAGGCCACAATAGCTACATAGCTATCGCTACCATCTGGCCGCCATCGCTACAGGAATGAAGACAACCAAGCTGCAGAGCCACCCATCCCCAGCAGCCATCTGCACACACCAGTTAGGTCCGGAAATGATACGTGTTTATTTGCCCAGGATCATTGCATCAGCATGCAAATAGCTCCCCAACTAAACTAACTTTCAAAGAAACTGGCATCACCTATGCTAGCTAATGCCCCGTTCAAAGAGTTACCTCTCCCTTTGGGAGGTGATCCCAGCGGCTTTTGGCCACGAAAGGGAATCAGCATGACCAGGTGGAGGTTTCTAAACTAAGACAAAGGGGCACATTAGGTGCCACACACCAGCCACCTTCCCTCTGAAGGGAGGATCGGGTGAAACCTCTCTCCTGCGAACTCGCCGGGCACACCAGGAGCTAACTCCTCTACTGGGAAACCTGGACGGGGCGGTCGGAGCGTTTCCACTGTGCCTGCTGAGGCTCTGCACCGCTCTTTCCCAACAGAGAGGAGTGGAGCTTCTCTCCCGCACCCACAGCACAGCAGCGCCCCTGCACCGAGACACGCCTGCTTCATGGTCGGTCTTTAACAAGAACGCTAGGGTGGGTAAGACCTAGGGACAGACAGAACAAAAGGCAAAAGCTGGCTCCGTAGGACGGAAAGTCACCAAGCAAGTGCAGGTCATGGTGACCCCACAGTTTCTCCACAGAGCCCTCCCCATTCCCGTGGGGAGAGGAAAACCCTGTCCAAGGTAGCGTCTCTGTGCAGGTGCCTCAGAGATGGACCCCTACTGCTTTCAAAGGACGTGGGGCCAGGGATGGTGGAAATTCTGGAGGTGTTTAGCAAAGGCCGATTGAGACGGGAAGACAGCACCTGCGATCTGCAGAGAGGCCCAGGCACTCACAAAGCAGGTTCTGTTCCCGAGGCTCCAGTCAGGAGAGGGAGCAGTCTGCGAGCCAGAGAACAGACCTGGTGGGCTCCACGCAGCTTGCTCGCTGACCAGCAAGAGCAGCAACGCCAGCTTCTCCCTCGGCCTCAGGAACACCAGCGACTGGAGCATCCTCTGCAGGTTGAGGCCAAGCCTCCAGCCTCCCCGACCCAGGGAGAGCAACCCAGGGAACAGCAGGGAAGGCTTTCAGAACGGGCAGGTACTTCCACTTCACAAAGTGGGCCTTGGAGATCTGGGGAGCAGACAACATAGTCTCACGTTTGCTCAGTGCTGAGCTGTGTACCAAAAATCTCTATGTCCAGTTAAAACTGTAGAGGACGCCCCTTGAGGAAGTCAGCCACCTACTGAGCACTTTGGGTCTATCACTTTGCCATCATTTTGACAGCTGCCGTCCTTACAAGTTGTTCAGGGGTGAATCATAAATTATGAGTTTGGCCCAAATGCAAACATCTAGAAAGTGACAGCAAACGTGAATTTCCGGGTTCTGGTAAATCTCCTGTATTTTGTCATCTGCAAGCCACGTGCTCTTTAGAGCAGACGTCATTAAGGTGCGAATCTCACATTGCAACCTCAGGGACAGTGAGGGGAACTGGCGTGGATGCAGCCCCCCCCCGGGGGGGCTGAGCCTTTGTGCAGTGACCGTGTCCCCTCTGCAGGAGCCTGAACGTCCAGGACCTGAGGATGCTGTGTATTTGGAAATGGAACCTTTAAAGAGGCAATGAAGGTAAGCACAGCCCTGCGGGACTAATGCAATAATGACCATGTTGTTATAAGAGTAGGACACAGGGCTGGGCCGTGGCTCAGAGGTTACAGTGCTTGCCTGGCATGGGCGAGGACCGGGGTTGGAACCCCGGCATCATGTACACGGCTAAGTGATGGAGCAACGAAAACCAAATGAATAAACTAAATAAAATCGATTCTTTCTCTCTCTCACTCTCTTAAAAAAATTTTTTTTAAAAGTAGGAGTCAGAGCACACCCAGTCCAAAGCGTGACCCTGTGGGTAAGGAGAAAAGGTGGGCATCTGTAGTCAGGAGAGAGGAAGACCCCACGCAGCTGCCCCGATTCCTGCGCGAAGAGAACCACAAGGATGCAGATTTCCGGCGTAAGCCCCGGTCCCTGGCACTTCGTATGGGAGCTCTAGCAAGTGAATGCGCTATCTCAATTTAGTTTTATGGCAGATCTATCATATAAAAGCATGGGTGACGACCATTTTCAAAGAGACGAAAGCTTGGGAAGTTAAAGTGCCTCTGCGAAGGTCGCACAGCCGGTAAGCAAGGGAGCCGCTGACCACCTGGTTCCACATTTTCTTTTTGTTTTTGCATCCCACCTGGCCTCGCAGGGCCCACCTGCTCTAACCCTGAAACCTCTTTTACTCCCTGTTCCAAAACACCAGGTTTACAGGTTCCCGTCAGGGTGGAAACATGCGAGAGTCCACACGGGTCTCTGCACAGGAGTTCCACACCGCAAGCACTGGGCAGCAAGCTGGGCCGGGTACAGTGGAGGCAAGGATTGTGGAGGAGCCAGGGCACCGACTCCCACCCGCCACGTGGACACGGGGCTCTTAGGCTAAGGAACTTCTAAGACTTTTTGCTTCGCAAAATCTGATGATGGGTCTTTAGGTGGGAAATCTCTAGAACTCCATCTGCCCGCTGTCTAGTCAACTATAGTGTGCTAGGTACAAATGCCCCATTTGTAAAGCTGCATGATTCACGCGTGGAAAACCTGAAACTTCCTCAAGTCTTCTGTAGCTCAGCTTCTATTTCGGGCATCAATTCCTCCTCGAGGCAGAAACTGGTCTGGTCCACTGAGGTAAAAGCAGGAGTCACTTCAGATTTAAACGTGGTCATTTCCACATGTCCTCCTCACCCTCAGGTGGCATCCGGATTCCAGGGTTTCCATGCACAATGGTCTGAGCGAAGGGGCCCCTGGTTGGTGGCAGTGGTCTATACCACCCTCACCCTGTCATCTGAGACCGTTGGCTGCAGCCCTTGGTGCACACAGGTCACTCTGCTTCTGTCTCATCCAGGCACAGAGAGCGTCGCTCGGCCAACTCTGAGCCCTCTTAACCCTCCAGGAGGACCCCTGAGCCCTTCTTCCTCCTGGACCACCAGGCAAGGGGAGTCTGCAGCATCGCCCATCTCCTGAACCTGTACACAGCGCTCTCTCCTCATCCCCTCTCCTAGAGCAAGAGGCCAGCTGGACTCAGATTCCCACGCCTCGTCCTATCAGCCCCGAGTGGGAAGCCAGACTCGGGGCCCTTTTAAGGGACCCTGAGCTTCTCTGGGGTCTGCCACTGCCCCCCTTTCTCCCCACCCTGCCACCCTGAGCTAGTCTCTGGGGACAGGACTGCCGGCATCCTCTCCTCTCATCAATTTTGACTTTGAATGTATTATCAAAAGGAAGTTAACTCTGGTCAATCAAAACTTTGACTTTTAGGCCACTGTGTCTGCTTTCAGTCTTAAGAGTTTCTAAGTTCCTGACTCCTTTTCATTTACTTATTTTAGAGAGAGAGGGACAGTGAGAGAAAGAGAGAATTGATTTTATTTAGTTTTTCACGTGGCTTGTGTTGTTCCAACAGTTTGCTGTGTACGTGGTGTGGGGTTCAAAACTGCATCCTCACACATGCCAGGCAAGCGCTGTAACTGCTGAGCCACTGCTCCAGCTGCATAAGTTCCTGATTCTTCACCTCACAAATGGACATAATCACACCTTTGTTCCCAAGGAAATCATGAGAACGAAGCAACCTATCTGGAGATACGAAATCCAGGAATGTGGCTCCTCACCCTGTAGTTGTGATCCCTGCCCAGTGCAGGAAATCAGGAAGTGCAGGAAAATCAGGGGGCACGAGGGGCTGCAGCACTACTCCCATGGGCCCCACTGCTGCAGAGTTCTCTGTGGCTTGCAGAACGGGAGCTGTCCTCAGCCCTGTTCTCCTGCTGGACCAAACCCCTGCCTGGAATACATGGCCCTGCTCCGATGGGCTTCTGGGCAGATGTCCCTTCTCCGGTGAGCCCCACTCCTGTAGCCATCACCCTCGCCCTTATCTGCTTTGCCTGCTCTGTGGCCTCCTGCCCCAAGCAGCTCCACGTGGGCATGGATTCAACTGCTTTGCGCCATGCATCTTCCTGTGAGAACAACAGAGTCCTGTGTGGAGCGTTAGCGTAAGGAAGCAGAAGAGAAGCGAGGGAAGCAAACTAGACCAGCCATCACAGCCCCGGCCTCCAGGCCTCCAGAGGCGCCAGCCGCAGGCAGCAGAGTCTGGGGAGGTGCCTTTCAGGAGCCCAGTCTCCGCTTGCACTCCCAAAGCTTGGCAGAGTCCTCAGAACAGCTGCCACGACCCCCCTCCATGGCTCCCCAGTTGACACACCCTGGGGGAGAGCCCAGTGCTCCTGAGGTGGCTCGGAGGCCACTAGGCAGCCTTTCTCTCTGCTCCCCAGAACAACACAGAGAGAAAGGGACAAGGAGCCAAGGGCCGGCCATTAGCACAGGTGGCATTTCACCATCCCCAAGCAAGGCTATGTCACCTTCAAGCCTGCACGTTGGCTCAGAGCCAAAAATAAAAAAGTGGAGCCACAGCCTGCACCTGTCTGGAGGCCAGCTTGTGCGCCTCCCTGGCGCATGGGCTCCAGCTGTGACCCACCTGCTTCCCCCCCACACTTCTGTCCATGTGCATCACCCCCTAGAATGTCCTCCCCAGCCCTGACTGCCTGGCAAGCTTCTCTCCTTCAGGATGCAGCCCAAAGGGTAGCTCCCTGACCCCCGCCTCCCTGAGTCAGGACTGGTGCACCCTTCCCCGGAGCCCCCGTGTCCTGACCCTACCTCCTCTGCCTGAGTCAGGACTGCTGTATCCTCCCCTCTAGCCCCGTGTCCTGACCCTGGCCTCCCCCTTAGTCAGGACTGGTGCCCTCCCCCAAGCCTCCGTGTCCCACTGTGTCCACACAGACCCTGCGAGCAAACCCACCCACCCACAAGGAGCCCACAGAAACCAAAGCCGTGTCCTATCCTTCAGTGTCTGTCTCCAGTCCAGAGTGCCACACAGGGATATGCGGTGGCATGGATGACTTTTCATTCACTCACACAGATGACCAGGTGCTACACCTGGTGCTGAAGGACCTGCCACAGAAAAGGCAGACAGGACCCCTGTGCTCAGGCGCGTCGTACCAGGGCAGGCAACACCCAGGGGACATGGAGGTATCGGTCACTATTGCGTCACGAAGGGAATGAACAGCACTTCGATACACATGAACAGAGGGGTCTTCCTGGAGTAAGCAGAGGAGGTACAGAATGAATGAATAAGCGGATCACAAACCCCACGAGCTGAGGCTGGGTGCAGAGCCCTCTCGTTGCCAGCAGCCCCCACCATGAGAGCTGCCGTCCTTCCATCCAGCTGACGGGATTTAAACCTGGTTTATATGCAGATGACAGTGCCCCAAGGTCCCCTTTCCAGTTGTTTATTTTCCAGGTCAGTGGGATGGGGAGGGCTGGGATTCTGGAAAAACAGTCAGGATAAAATACTCTCACTCCTGGGAGCTCCCTGTGCTGGAGCCCTGAGGCTGGCCTTGGGGACACCATTAAAAGACCAGTGAAGCTCCTGTGGAAGACCAGGGAGGCCAGGTGTGAACACCTGATGATGACCCAGGAGAAGAGCTGCAACACCAGGTGCTCCCGGGGCACAAGGGCCCACCAGCAGGCTGCAGCTGGAAGATCAGCAAGGGGGACAGGAATGCTTCCAGCAGAGCAGAAAGCAGGAAGAAAGTCTAGCAAGGACAGAGGTGCAGGGGGGCTGGAGGGATGGGTGGTGGAGGCAGGCGAAGAGGAAGAGCCTGCCCTGGAATGTGGTGGACTCTCTCCTCCTAGAAGGTAGGTTGCAGAAGATAAGGAAGCAGATTCAAATTCGGAGTCAGCATCTGTCGACACACCTACTAAATCCCCTGCTCTGGAAAGCCGGGGGAGGGGGGGGGACAACAGGGCAGGTCCTACTCCCAGGGCCACCCCAGCCTCAAGGGCTACAGCCCTCTGGGTGAGAGGTGGGTCACAGGAACACCTGGGGACACAGAGAAAGGAATAAGGAGGTGGAGCAGATTTAAGCTTCTTTCAGACAGCTTGGGCCTTGCCTTGGCTGCTGGCCCAGGTGTGTGGGTGGGGGGAGCAACACCCTGGGAAAGGAGGCTGCTGGGGAGGAGCCTCCCTGCAGATGCTGTCCTGCCCCAGGGTTTGGGGAAGGCGCCACACCTTCCAGCAGCTGGTGAGGAGACAGCTAAAGGAAGCCTTCAGGAGCCATCGCACTTCTGGGGCCTCCTAAGGACCCAGGGCACCACCTAGGTGTGGCACCTGTGCTCTGTCCTTCCAGGTGCTCAGACACAAAGACCTCCTTGTGAGAGGCCCCAAGCCTGGCCTGCGCTGAACAGGAAGTCATGATAAACAGAGACACCGCAGATACAACAGAGGGAACAGCAACAGGTCCTGAGCTCTCACTCCGCGCCAGTTTGGGTGCACAGTGGCGTGGCCACCTAGGTGTTTGGGTGCCTACTTGTTGGGTTGTACTCAACGAACACAGCAGGCTCAGATTGTCCTCGAATCTCCATTTCCTGTAGCATGGCGCCCAGGCTCTCAGCCGGGACCTGACTTCGGGGCTGTGAGAGAGCGGCCTGGGAAAGCCGCCATTCGCGTGAGATCAACTTCTCCATCCGCAGGATCCCCGACTGCTTTCTTAAAAAGTCTCCAGTCTGACAAATGGAGGCCACAAGCCTTCCTGGGAGCAGGCGCTTGGGGACAGGCGTCAGGGCGACTGTGCACACCTGATACCTGGGTTGCTCATTAGCTCACCCACACATAGGTCCCTGGGAAGGCGGGGGACAGGTGTGCACTGGGCTCCCCGTCCACTTCCTCATGAAATTTTCTTGTGTCACAAATGAGCACTCCCACCCCAGCCCCACCCCCTGCAGCCTTTCTGGCATGAGTGGCGACTCCAACCGCAGGGGCCAGAGCCTCCCGGCCTGGACTCTGCTCTCTGAGCTCACCCTCGCCCTACCCACCCACCCGCTGCCCTCCTCCCCAGGGCAGCACCGCTGGGAAGGTACTGGGGAGGCAGGAAGCACTGGACCAGCAGCAGCGGACACCAGAGCACTAGGAGAGAGGAGAGCACAGAGCCATCAAGGAGCAAGAAAGAACACACCCAGCAGTGAACAGCAAAGCAGCCGCTGGAAGAAAGCCAGGCGCCTGCTCCACCGGGGCAGAGAGGACAGGCTGGGAGGGGAAGGAAAGGAGACTGCGGGAGGCAGCTGCAGAAACTCGCCCATGCCCTGTGCCAGGGGCTCTCAAATTTTAGTGCCAATAAAAATCACATAAGTAAACACTGCTTGTTAAAACAAGACTTTTCAGCCCCTACTGCAGGGCTCTGACCCCTGGCGTCTGAGTGTGGGCCTGGGAATCCCTTTGTCCAACAGGCAGCACTAGAAAGCGCAGTCCTCCCTTCTTAGGAAGCACGACAGACTCTGAGTTGACCACCTGCAGGACTGGAATCCAACGCTCGACCTCAGCAAAACTCGCTCCAGTGGGGCTCTGATCCTGCTGGCCAAGTCCCCACCCGAGCTGGGAGCCGGGCGGGTGCGCCCTGAGTGACAGCTTTTGCATCTGTGGGTGGAAGGCTCCTCGAGGTTAGGGGAGCTTTGGTCAGGAAGAAGCCACGTTCTCCTGAAGTGTGGCTCCCATCCTGATCTAGCTGGCGGATGCGGCTTTTCAGAGGCCAAATCCTGACCCAATGCTTATCCTCCAGCAGTGGCCGTGGGTGTTAGACAACAGAAGAGACGGAGAGCCAGCTCTGCTGTTTGACCCACTGTCAACTAAAGTCAATGCCAACCTCCTAGATATGCTTAGTCTCTTATGCATAGCTTTCTTTTGAGCATTTCTGATTCCTTAAATGAAATACTATCATGTGCTTCGAAGTTTTTAAGAGAAAATGACCACATTTATTTTAGGCTTAGTTTTCTTCCCGGATGGGGGTGTGATGATGAGTGTAATGTAAATAAGCTCTTAGAACCCCAAAGCTCCCTCCCCGTCATCTTCTGGTGGGAGCGAGTCTAGCTGCACTCTCCATCCTGCCCCACATCAGCTCCCCTCCTCCAGGGCAAACGCACATGGCGTAACTTTCTTCACCACAGCGTGGGACACTTACTTTATGCTGCATTTTGGAAATTGGTTCTCGTATCCGACAGTCTCTTTTTACCAATGGACTAGAGAGTTTGCAGGAAATGTCTGGGTAGAGGACAAGCCATGCTCCTGCTTCACCCAGAGCGGCCACCCGGGTTGCCCGCTGTCACTCACCTGGGGTGACGTCACAAACCCCACAGATGGGGGTTTCAACAGCAGCAATGGAAGTCCTATCCAGGAGCTGGCAGTTCAGGTTTCTCCTGAGGCCTCTGCTTGTCTTGAAGATGGTGACCTTACTGCGTCAGTGGCACCATCTATCATGTGACCTCAATTCCACAGTGGTCCTAAGTCTGTGCAGTTGCAAGGACAGGGTCAAGAATGGGAGAGGTGGGGCTGGAGTTGTGGCTCGGCGGTTACGGCGCGTGCCTGGCATGCACGAGTACACGGGTTCAAAACCCACCACCCACATACAGAGTGGGTGTCAGAGCAATGACAGCCGTGTGAAAAACTCAATAAAAATTGATTCTCTCTCTCTGTCTCTCTCTCTCTCTCACTGTCCTTCTCTCTAAAAAAAAAAAAAAAAAGAATGGGAGAGGTGTCAAGATCACATTGTGAAACTAATAGATGACATTGTTGTATCCATCTCCAGAAGACACCGTGGCTCGGTCTGCGCGTCCCTCTCACCTGCAGCACACACTCATCCCTTGCTCCACATCTGCCTCGTCTTAACCCTTCGTAACTTCAGTCAGGATTTTTAACTGAGGTCCAAGTGCACAGGTACGGTAGTTTGAGCTCCCATCTAAACACCAGTGAACTAGTTGCTGGCCCCGCAGGCTCAACCACTTGATGGTGGGGACACACCCACTGGGGGACGGGGCCCACTGGGGGACAGGAAGCACGCAGCAGCCACAGTTTCACACGTCATTCTGAAACCCAGCCTGGCACTTGTCACCTATTTTTGATTCAGGCTCAAGTCTGCTGCTGTTCTCTGGCTCCTACTCTGTCCCCAGGGTGCTGGACCTGCCCTCTGAGTCATCATTCCTGCGCAGTAGGGGTGACCTGAGCTTGCAGCTGAGTGGTTTCTAGCGGAGGAGTCCAAAGATTCCCTCATTCGTATTATTTGTTCCTTTCAGCGAAAGCTGGCACATTCCTCTTAAACACTTTGTGAACTTTGACTTTTTGGTATCAATTTATACTATGCTTTATTAAACAAAAAGCTGCAGCCAAAATCTTGACCTCTCACCTTTGCCTGTGGCGCAGTGCAGGGCAATACCTCCAGCCAGAGAGGGAAGTCGGGTTCTTACTGCCTCTCCACAGTGATCCCAGAGGAGCAATGAGGCAGGGAAGCTGGGCCTGACATTGCCACTCAAAGTCAAAATCCTGGCGCAGCCAAAGTCAAACCATCTGGAGGGAAGCTGCACCCACCCAAGTGGACCCCAGGACCTCTCAGATCATTAAGCCCAAGCAATGACCTTATGAAGACCACCAAGCACGCATGGATTGGAAGCACTGGTGACAACAGACCTAAACACCCAAACAGTGCAAATGCCGGGACATCAGATAAGGAATATAAAACCATTGTGAATGAACTATCCAATGAAGCATTAGCTGTAAATAACAAAGAGGAGAATACAAAACAAACACCACCAGGGGTGGACTATCTTCCCGCAATCTATTGTGCAGCGGGGCAGCTAGCTCTAAGTGGAGAAACATGGCAGACACCAGCATCACAAGATCAAAGTCAGCGCCCGGTGGGGCTGGAGCCTTGGGGCTGGGCCTCCCTGAGCAGCACGGAGAAGGATCCATGTCACGCAGGCAGAATTCCTGCCTGGAATAGTGCTTCGGAAACCATGAACAAGCAAACAGGTGGATCCAAATTGAGGGATCTTTTACTAAACAATGTGGCATGAACTTTTCAAAAATGTCAAGATGCTAAGAAAATTTTTAAAAAGAGCGGCTCAGGAACTGGTCTAGATGTAAAGAAACAAAAGTTAACAGAATGAGTGATTCTTAATTCTATCCTAGATGGGAAAATATAAGAAAAAAAATTTTAAAGTATTGAGATGATTGGAGACATTTGAATTTCTTTTTTTAAGAGAGAGAGAAAAAAAGAGAAAGACAGAATTAATGTTATTTATTTTTCATCTGTTTTTTAGTTTCTCCATCACTTAGTTGTGTATGTGGTGTTGGGGTTTAGATCTAGTCCTCATGCATGCCAGGCAAGTGCTCCAACCACTGAGCCACCTCTCCAGCTGGGAGACATTTTAATCTTTTCTATATATTAGAGAACATTATGCATTCAATGAACATGATACTCTGTTGTTGTATCAGGGAATATCCTTGTTCTTCAAAGACACGTTAGGGTATTTAGGGTCACAGTAACTGAATTCCATGTGAATGAACTCTTAAACGGCTCAACAAAAACTACTGTGTGAACACACAGTGGGTGGAGCAAAAGAGAACATGCTAACCTGGCCAACGTCAGCAGCGGGGAAATCCAGAGAAAGGGTAAACGATGCACATCATTCTTGCAACTTTTAGATAGGTTTGAATTTTTTTAAAAAATTAAAAGTTGGGAAAGGTATTAACTACAAAGAAGTAGGGTGAGCCGAGTGAACTATCAGCATCAACACGCCCACGCTCTTCCTCTTCGGGCTGTTCCTTTCCGCAGGACAGAGTGTTGAAGTGCTGACCATGCAGAAGCCAGAAAGCCAAAGCTGCAGGCGCCGTCCATAGCTTTCCTACCTCTGAAAATCGCTCCCTCGCCTTGACTGAGCAGGAAGATTCAAATAAAGGATCTGCTCGCCATTTGGGCCATTGGTGAATCTGTTCTCCAGATTAAAATGTGAGTCCAGGAAGAGAATCACAAAGTGGGATTGGGCACGCAGGGAGCTCAGGCTGACGTTCTCTGGAATGTTCCTTCATTCCTTGGATGATGTTTTAAAACTGGCTAGAGAAAAGAAAGAGAGAATGACAGACCCTGGGAATGACAGCCGTCACCCACCAAGACAGAGGCCCTGGACAGCACACATGGCAGACTTCTGTGTCTCTGGGTACAGGTGTCCTTTCCACTTGTTGCCCGCCTGTCACAACCTTCTGCAAAACCCAGCAAGCTGGCATCTCTGGGGCCTTTGAATGTGATCTGGTCAGTCCTGAAGCAGGTCACATGTGACTTGAAAGCCTCGGGGGAGCCAGATGGGGAGGGTCTGAGGTGGACCCCTGTGGAACCAAGAGCACAGGGCTTAGAAAGCAATAACGCTCCATTCTTGCACAGCCAGGAGGAAACAGCTCCGCGGAGACAGGATTGTTCTCTTCTCCCTGGAGTAAGCCTGCGGCACCCCATGAGGCTTCCCAGGCTCCAGGCTGTCCTCGTGGATTTCTTTTGATCAAGGTGACCTCCTTCTTTTGCAGCTCATGGCGTATGTGCGACTTTCTGTGTAATACATCAGATCACACTTTTAGAAAGATCTGTTGGGTTTTCTGTTAGCCTAAAATGGCTTATTCTGGAAGAGACGCCCACTGGATTAGGAAGCAGAGCCCGGCCTCTCCTGATGCTTCTGTTGTCAGAAGCAGGTTGCACACTGCAGGAGGTGACCTAGAACACCCAAGGACCCTCACTAAGGAAACTGGACCTCAGGCAGCACAGGGCCCACCCAGTGTTCCTATAGGACCCAAAAATCTGGGTGGGCAGAGAGACCTCCGACGGCTGGAGCGAGGGGTTTGTGTGCGTGGAGACGGTGGCTCTCTTTCCAGATTGTCCGATGGAGAAAAGTTGGGCAGAAGAACGACAAAAGAGAATAGCCTGGCCCACTCATCTCATCCCCTTGGTGGCACGGGAACTAAACCAAGCGATTGCGCCACCAAGCAGAGAGTGAGCGCCCCCGGGCTCTGCAGCCAGACGCGGGGCCCAGGTTAGGGTCTCCTCACCAAGTCACCAAGTCAGAGCCAGAGGAAAAGCAAAGCCACGGTGTCGTCCTTGTCACACATCAATTCTAAAACTAACATAATTTTCATCTCCTACAGTGTGCTTGGAAGGCTTGGGGATACGAAAATGACTCGCACACAGTGCCTGCGCTCAGACCGCACGTGGAGGAGTGGAGATGAGCCGGGAGCCAGGGCGGCAGAGCCAGGAGAGAAGCAGAGGAGCGCCCGGGAGAGGGGGCGAACTTGAGCGGCTGCCAGGAAGCAGGGGAAGGGCAGGTCCATGCCAGGGGCCAGAGGCGGAAGAAAAGAGAGGAGAGAGCTGCAATACACAGCGAGGTGACTGCTGAGTTTGTACCGTGAGGTCTGATGGATTTAGCACCCATGAAATCTCAGCAGCTTCCAAAACCAACGACTTTCGCTAAGGAAAAAATAGAGGAAATATTTGAGAATCATTAGACTAAGAATTTGTAGGGAAAATACTTAATTAAGACTAAGTCCTACCTGTGTTAGTCTATTGTTCTCCTTAGGTATACTCCTCTTAAATCTGGGGATTAATACTTCTTATTACATTTTATTTATTTGTTTATTTTTTTAAAGAGAGAGAGGAACGGTGAGAGAGAGAGAAAGAGGGAATCCGTTTTATTTACTTTTGCATTTGGCCTTCATTTCTTCGATGCTTCATTGTGTAAGTGGTGCTGGGGTTCAAACCTGGGTCCTCAGGCATGCCAGGCAAATACCATAACCACTGAGTCACCGTTCCAGGCCCTGCTTATTACATTTTAAAATAAAAAATTCCCAGATTTTCAATGTCAAGTGAAATAAGCCAGGCAGAAAAGGGTAAATACTACATGATCTCATGGAATCTGAAAATATCTACTCATAGAAACAGAGTAAAATGGTGTTGCCAGAGGCAGGCTGTTGGTGGGAGGAAGAGATGTGGACCACAGGACGCAAACTTTCAGTTAGACAGGAGGAATACGTTCAAGAGACTCACGTCATGGTGACTGCAGTTAATAATAGCGTACTGTGTACTGGAAAATTGCCAACCAAGTGAATTTCAAGTGTTCTTAACACACACACACTCACACTCACACAGATAGGTATGTGAAGTAAGGCACATGTCAATTAGCTGGATTTAGCCACTACACAATTTACACATATATCAAAGCATTACGTCCTATACCATAACCATATATAATTTTTACTTCTCAACTTGAAAATTAACAAAAATTCCAATATGTTTAGAAACACAACTCAGGGTTTATGTGACAAACATCAAGATAAAACCTGGAGCATGGACTAAAGAAATACAGACACGGGTTCTGGTGCCGTTGTCGCTGTATTTCCTAGTCGAAGCACAATTCTCTAAACTTTATCTTCTTCTAGGCTGGAGCCAGAGTCCTGAAAGCCTGTTGGACCCCCAGGCCAAAGCAGGATGGGGGCCTGTGACAGTCATTAGAACCCAGAGCCTGAGGAACCTGGTACTGACCCTGTTAGGAGAAGATCCCCTCGCAGTTCCAGCCAAATGAGAAGACCCTGGAGTCAGAGGACACCCCCCCCATTGTCTCCCCAGTGAGGAAGACCTGGTGCCTGGCACCTCACTTCACCTGTCCCTTCTCATTCCCTTAACTTGCTCCTGCTTCCCAGGATGCTGACTAGTTCAGAAACTTCCAGTCCCTTCCAAGTGTCTTATAGAATCTTTGCTCTTTTTAATCTACTATTATATAATAAATTCAATTTGAATTTCAGCCAAAGTTAAAAAAAAAAAAAGAAAAAGAAAAAGTTTTCCCTTGTGGTACTGGGGATTGAACCCAGGGGTGTTCTACTACTGAGCTAGATCCCAGACCCATTTTTTATTTTTCTTTTGTGTGAGGTTGTCCAGGTGGACCTCAAGCTTGTGATCCTCCTGCAGCAGCCTCCCAAGTTGCTGGGATGTCAGGCATTTTCCACCATATCTAGATTATCTACCAAAAAAAACACTTTTAAAAAGGAATTACAGAATAGCAGAATAGGTTACCCACTGATATCTCCTCTTTTCTTCTTCTGGGTATCAGGAAAGCATAACAAATAGAATAGTAGGTGTTTCTGGGACAGCTCTGGCCACCCAACTTCCCTTTTCCATTAGGTTTAGAGAGGAGTTTCTCTACCACTGAGCAGGTCAGGTTTCAAAACCTGTTAACCAATCCATTTGTTCAGAAGCAAAGCTTGGGCACTCTCTTGGGCAGTCATTGGAGCCCAGCTTCCTGAGTTCAGATCCCAGCTCTGTGACCTGGTACCTAAACTCTCTGTGCCTCAGTCCTTTTATCTTTAAGATATGGGGGTGAGTAATAATAATATCTGCCTCTTGTGAAAATTAAATTAGTTCATGTATTTAGAATAGCACCTGCCATGTAAAATGGTTTAATAACTTTCAACACTATTAGCTCTCAATAAAGACTTCAATTTCCCCAAAAGAAGTATACACATGGCTGGCACCAGTACTCGCTCTCCTTTTTTAATTAAAATGTCTTAAAAATAAGTACAATCGATGTTCATAGCAGCTCAATTTATAATAGCTAAATTGTGGAATCAACCCAACTGCCCATCACTGGATGGATGGATCTGAAAGGTCTGATACACACACACACACACACACACACACACACACACACACACACACATATGCATACATACACAATGGAGTTCTACTCAGCTATTAGAAACACTAATATTGCAGCTTTTGAAGGTAAATGGATGGTAACGGAAGAAATTAAGCTGAGTGAAAATTAGCCCAACTCAGCCAAGGGCCAAATGTTTTCTTTCTAGTCTCTCTTTGTGGAGATTAGAGCTAAACCCAGGCTTGGGTGAAAGATAGTCAAACTCATGTATTGGACCCTCTAAAGCCATAGCAACACATAAACTAGGGGAACCATAGATATGCAGGTGTGGGAGAGACGGGGTCGGGGGGAAGGAGGATAGAAAGGTATTTAAGGAGACAACAATGTAGCATGCCTGTACCCCCCTGAGAAGCCAAATAATGCTTATGCAATCATTTAATTCTGGAAAATTTACAATCACATATATATATATATACATACATACATACACATTTTTATCTCTTATGGGGCATAATATAGAAAAAATTAAGATGCTGGGGTGTGGGCAACATGGGGGAAATTATGGTTTAGGAACAGATGCATATCATATTGTTACTTTATGCACATTTATGATTGTACAACAACTCAATTCCTTAATTTAAAAAAAGAAAAATATATGTTTCTATGTTGTCTTTCTTATTTTCACCACATATAAATTTTATAATGAGAGCATAAGACTCAGAAACCATGGACATTTCCCTAAACCTAAGTGAGAATCCTGACATCCAAATAGCAATGAAATGGAATGCCTGCGATTGCAAAGTATCACAGGACTTTTTTTTAGCTTGTTCTTTTTGTCTTGTTTTGCTCTTCAAGAAAAAAAAAATCAAAGACCCCCAAACACTCCTTAGACTATGGACTACACTTGAATGGCAGTCAGGCTACGATGGCCACACACAGATGGCTGCTCTCATCACCTGCTTGTAGGTGGGGCAGAGTTGATGCACTTAAACTCTGGGGCATGCCACTGCAATCCATGAAAATTCGTAAGGTGAAAGGTCATCAATATGGCATGCACTGGAATACATAAAACACAGAGTTGAGAAACACATGTTCCTCTTCTTTAAAAAAAAAAAATGCATTTCCTCTGTCTCACCAGAGCCGAAGGAGTGCTTGGCAAATAAATAGGTGAAGGTGAACAGCAGTTGTCGAGTGAGGAAATGCCAAGGGCTACTGCAAACACTCTGTGTGTATTGTCTCCAACACTTAAGCAAACCAAAAGAAGATAGCCTGGTCTCTATGCTGTGTAGATAAGGAGGCCAACGCACACTGGCTGCGTGACCCACCCAGGGGCAGGTCCTGATGGGAAGCCCCAGCCACCCAGTTCCAAAGCCTGCTTCTCCAGGACCGCCAGCCAGGTGCTCTGGAGCCCACACGGGTGCTTTGCTGACTCCAGGAGGGAGACCAAGGTCAGATGGCAGAACAGCTCTTCCTGAGTGACACCAGGACCCCTGCCAGTGTCAGAGGGAGCAGCAGCTCAGTAGGTCACCTCTGCCTGGAGTGAGGGGCAGAGCCAAGTCTGAGGGATAGTCTGATATGAGCTCTGGGGACACTAGGAGGAAAGGGTTCCAGCCCAGGGCCATTGGTGCCAGGGCCAGGAAGGAAGGGCCGTCTTTGCATTCCATGGGTTTTATTTCTTCATTCACTGATGATTTTTTCAATATCCTGATTATTCTTTAAAAATCAATTCTTGTAAAATTCTCATTCAATTCAGAAAGGCATCTTTTAAATGTAAAAGTTTCCCCTAACTCTTCACATGGAGCTGCTATGGTGCTGTGTGTCCTTCCAACATTTTTTTTTAAGACAGAGGGACAGGAAGAGAGAGAGAACCAATTTTACTTAGTTTTTCATGTGGCTTCCACTGCTCTGACCCTTGTTGTGTATGTGGTGCTGGGGTTGGAACCTACATCCTTGTGCATAGCAGGCAAGCACTGTAACTGCTAAGCCACTGCTCCCGCCCCTCCAATATTTTTCCTGCACACCTGTATATGATATTTCATTCAAGACGCAGAGCCCACGCATGTGCCCCACAGCAGGAGCCCAAATCTGCTGCCCAATGCCTGCAGCCGTGACGACCATTTGTAAAATGCTAACAAGGTCACACAGGCCATCACCCCTGCCTAGTACAAGTTAGCGTTTGTATTTAAAACAGAATGACCTGTCCTTTGGCTTTGGGGGTTATTCTCTATTTCAAAATTAGAGTGAGTACACATTTCTTCCTACAGTTCTCCCTGCTAACATCTATGTGGCAATCATAAAAATGAAGACAAACTATGAATATTTGTTCTTATTTAAAACACTCTTTAAATGGTCAAATAAAACCACAGGAGCTTGTGGCTTGGTAAGGACACCCTGACCCCGTGTTTCGTGTAAAATTTTGGCTGATGGAGATTGCAGAGCTTGATCTTAGATGTAGGGCTTTCCACAATATTTAGTACACATCAAATCAACCCTTGGGTAAATCAAATGAAGAGCTACGATCTTTTTAACCTTGCTGAAGTAAACATGTGGGTTGTTTTCCTCTCACTGTCCTTGTTAATTACTGTGTTTTTGTAATTAACAGGTGGCCCTCATGAAGGCACCAACTCAACCAGGGAGGTGTGAGAAGCTCCTACAAAGGGGACAGACCAGTCTGGGGAGGTGGCCACTCTGCATGCATGGTGGCCCCAGCAAACTGGGTGGGCAACTGACCCCCCAGGAGGCAGAATACTCACCACCCCAAGTTCTAGGTTCCAGAAGCCGCCGCCAACTAGCTTGGAACTTAACATTGGCATAAAGTAGGGCAAATAGCAGCACCCACAGCCGTGCAGCGGAGGCACTGTAGGAGCCAGCTCTAGAGGACTCGGAGCAGTGACCAGGTGTGGTGCACCTTTGGCAGATGGCGACACACTAGTTTTTCTCACTTGGGTTTCATTTTGTGCCAGCACTGCAGAGGACTCAAAGAGAAGGTGTCTGCCAATTGTTGGGCGTTGTCAAACACTGGGTGAGGTTCTTTATTTATGTTGTGTTATTTAATCCTTACAACTTGGATTCAAAACAAGAAAACTGGGACTCAGATGACTTTTGTTGAATATCACAGCACCTAGAAAGTCCATTCTCGAAGAGGAGGGGAGGGAAAGGGGAATGATATTGGCCGAAATACATTGTCATATTGCGTGCATGTACAAATCTGTAAGAAAACAGCCCCACTATTATGTGCAACTACAATGCACCAATTTAAAGAATGTGGGGAAAGCTCCTCTCTCTAAGAAAAGGGTGCTGTCTTGGCTCAGGCTGCTAAAACAGAATACCATACCTAGATGGCTTATGAACAGCATAAATTTATTGCCAGTTATAGAGACTTCCGTACAAGGTCAAGGCTCAGAACTCTCCAGGTTCTTTAATAAGGGCCTAAATGCAGGCATGAGACCTCCACGCTCCCAAAGGCCCCTTGCCAAACACCATCGCAGAATGGGCAGGGTTGTTTCAGTCAGGAAGCGGGGGTAGACATCCTGTCTTTGGAGGTGTACTGCATTCGTGAGGCTCCCGCTAGCTGGGTGTTTTCCTAATGTGACGCATGTATGCTAAATAAATTCTAAATATTTATGAAGCCCAGTGTTGGTGAGGATGTGCACAAATCCCTCCATAGTAGCTATGAAGAGCAGGTATTGTATGTGCCCTTTAACCCAACAGCTTCAATGGTAGGGACGTCCCTCCGTTGGGGTAAATAGGTCAAGATAAAAGGCTAGAATACTCTTTATGACATTGCAATACCCAAATGTAAGGCCAGCAAAACGCCTTCCAGTTCCGTGCTAAACCAAATGTGCTACGTAAATAATGAAACGTGGCGTAGCCTTTAAAGGAAAGAGGTAGCTGAACACGAAATGGCACCCAAGGTACACACTTGAGTGCGATCAGCAACAGAAATCTCCATGGGGGCGGAGGCCAGCAAAGGTGGTGGCTTCTGAGAAAAAAGGAGCTTGGGTTTGCATGTCAAACGAAAAGCGGAATTGAGAAGAGGAAGGCCCTCTAGGTGAGGACACCATCCACCAGGGTCCCACGCTGTGCAGTGGAAAGACCCCTGGCCAGGACCCCAGGCCCCTGCCCAAAGAGAGCCCGGGTGCAGGGAAGCCCCAGTGTGGCACTGAAGAGGGACATTCCCAGAGGGCACAAGCTGCCTACGGGGACGGGGAGCTTGCTTCTGAAGTCTCAGCTTCCTTCCCCACCTCTGAGCTTGGCTAAGGAACACCGTCGCTTCATTGAGACCCACAGGTTAGGAGTGTGGGCTGCATCAAAGACAGCTGAAGCAGCAGGTTCAAAGCCCAGATATGTCTGTTTTCCTTCTGAAAGAGACCATTTCTCAAGGAGCTGGGCTCGAGAAATGACAAGGACGCCCATCAGAAGGCAGAAGCTGAGCCCGGAGCGCTGTGCTAACAGGAGCTGGACTCGCTTGCCAGCACGAACGCTCTTCAGCCTGTTTTCCTTGCTCACAGGTTGCTGTTTGGAGGGGATCAATTGTTTAGTGAACTGTGTATTAGGCCTCCAGACCTCCTCAGGAAAGGCACTACTTTTCAGACTGGATTACATATGAATTATATATACAATAATGCCTGAAAAACCAATCTGCAGCATGAAAGAAAAATATCGGAACCACAGCTTGAGAACTAGACAAGACCTGTGCAGCGTGAGAGGTTAGCGAGCGAGTCCAGTCACCTGGGCCTCTCAGCTGCAGAATGTACCCTAGAGGTAACTGAGGCCAATGCACTAATGAGGAACCCGGGGCCTGGTTACGAGTAAAGAACATTCTAAGCAAAGAGTGGCTTGAATGCTGAAGAAGGCTTGAGATCACAGTGCCTCCCCTCACTGAGCCCACATCTGGAAAAGTGCAGGAGAAAAGGGATGAGCAGAGTGGGCACTATCACGAGAACGGACTCTATCATGGGGCGGGGCACAGAGGAGGTGTCAAATTGTAGTTATTAATAGACAAGCCACTTAGCTGGGAGACTGAGGCCGGTTTTGTGGATGTTGGATTTGTTTCTTCTCGGAGTCAAAGAATGAAACTGAGGGACACGGAGGGAAGTGGAGCAAACGGAGTTCATTTCAAAAAGGACAGAAAGAGAAGGCTTCTCCAGGAGAAGGGAGTCGTGAGCCGAGAGCGTGAAGAGGGGATGGGACTCGCCTTTATAAGTTTCTCTTCCCTTGATTAATCATTGCTTTCCCTCCCCCAAGCCTGGGAGCATGCGTGTGAAACTCTGGTCCGATCAGGTCTCTGGTTCTGGGCCACAAGCATCTTTATCAGCAGAGAAGTCACCGTCTGGACCACCCTTGTTAGGAAGGGACTGTGACTGCTCCTCCGCTTACTCAGGTGACCCCATCATTCTGCCTCCACTGACTGCCTGGCCTTCTCTGCCTCAGGACCAGCTTTCTCGTGTGTGCAGGAAGCAATGATTTCCATGAGAGAACAGAAAAGGATTTCTGAGCCTTGAATGCTCTAAAGAGTGCAGATCATTATCAATGTGCGAAGATGTGAAGCATCAACGAGCCTGTGGGTTTCAGGCTTTCAGGGCCTCCTGGGGCCCCTGCCTCTGGGTGGGCTGCCGAGCTGCAGGGGAGGGCTCGCTCGCCAAAGGCAGCTGGATTGGCAGGCTCTGCCAGCCCAGGCTGCTGGTGGATGGGTGCTGGTGGGGCTCTCACTGGACTAGGCCCCCAGGGGTGATGGCTTGCTCAGCTGGAGAGTTGGAGATCGAGGAGTCCCAGCCACAGGCAGTGAAAAGGTCCGGCGCTCCCTGCTTCTGGCTGTACTCCTCAGAGCTACCCCAGTGGCCTTTGCCTTTGTAAATCTGCCCAGGAATCCTCTCCACTTCAACGCCTCCATGCTAGCCATGGTCCCACCGTTCTCCCTGGTCACACAGCCCTGGCACGTCCTTCCAGGCCCATCTGCCTCTGCTCCCTGGAGCACACTGCCCCCTCTAACTTGCAACTCCCTTGGCCTGCAAAACCCACCTCCGCCACCGAACTCCTCTTCATCCTTCACAGCCCACATTTAACAACTTTGCGAAACCACATCCCTGGGCCTTGCCCAAGGCAGGACTCCCAGCCTCCCCTACAGACTCCAAGCCCTCTGAGCACAGTTCCATTAAACCTGCACACAGAAATACTCTTGTGAACCCATAAGCCTGAGAGACAGGAGCTGCCGGGGAACAGGGAAGGGCTGTAGACCAGATTAACCTGGGTCAAAACTCAAGCATCTGTACAACTTCACCACATGATTTGATTTCCCTATACTGTTTCTCGAAAAGATAATAATGCCTATTTTATAGTATTGGTGTCAAGATTAAATGAGATAAGTTTTTTTTTAAAGAGGGGAGGGGCTGGAGCAGTGGCTCATTGGTTTAGGCACTTGCCTGGTAAGCATGAGGACCCGGGTTCAAACCCCAGCACCACATCCATAACTGTGTTGGAGCAACTAAGGCCATGTGAAAAAACTAAATAAAGTTGTTTCTCTCTTTCTCTGTCTCTCTCACTGTCCCTCTCTCTTTAAAAAAGAGAGAGAGAGAGAGAGAGGGACAATGAGAGAGAGATAGGGAAAAAGAGAATCCATTTTATTTAGTGTCTCATGTGGTTTTCGATGCTATGACACTTTGCTTTGTACGTGGTGCTGAAGTTTGAACCCGTGTCCTCGCACATGCGAGGCAAAGGCCGTAACCACTGAGCCACCACTCCAGCCTCTAAATGAGATAATTTAAGTAAGTAACACAGCATAGGACCTGACTCCCAACAGGTCTCCCTTCTGGACTTCAAGCTCCTCCAGGGCTCAGGAAAGCATGAAAGATCTTCCCTGCCGCCTGCAGCGACCTCCGCACATCCTTGGTAGAACATCTGAAGAATGCTGACCTCTCGGAGGCTGGCAGGCTCGGCTCACCTAGGAGAACTCAGGGTCATTTGCTTATCTCAGGGCTCTTGCTCCCTCCCTTCCCGGAGCTGGCCAATCCTGGAGGGCGTTGAAGTGGCCTTGGGGGTCACCAGGCTGTGAAGATTGTTAGAACGGAGCTTGCTTTCCTCTAGCTTGTACATGAGGAGCCCTGCTGGAGTCATACCCATGGAGGGCGCTCTTCCCAGGACTTCCCACTGGGGACCTGAAAAGCTGTCCCAGGACTCCCTAGCTGCGTGCCTTTGCCCCCATCTGGTGATGAATCTTGTCTTTCTCTCTTGGAGCACTGCATGTTGTTACTAACGCACACGCTGTCCATGTGAAGAGCGTCTTCGTTGCCTTGGCAGCCCACCTGCATGCTCCGCAGCTGCACGCGAGCGTGACGCGCCGACGGCACAGTGCACGGGGCATCTCCTGCACACTGGGTGCCCACGGTGAACGCAGCACCCGCTGGGCGCTGGACAGGCGCTGGCTGAGCGGACTCTCGGAAACATTTGCCTATTTCTGCATTTTACAAGGACCTAGGCCCCAGGTTGGGATAACGATTTCAAGGTGGACCGCAGGCTGGCTGGTGTGTCCTCACGCGGGTCACCCCCCTGGGGCAGCAGGAGATCCCTCTGGTCTCTTGGCAGCACTCAGTCTTGTCAGGGATTTGTTTCTCCTGGCTCTTTGGAATGCTCTGTGCACAGTGCCAGTCCTCATTCCCTCTCAGCTGTTCTCCCAATCCCGGGCCTCACCGGACCTCTCTGCCTCCGCCATCCTTCACCCTACCCCAGATGGCTCTCCCTGGCTAGCCTTGAGCTTGGGACTTCACAGCCTTCGCCACCACCCTCTGACTAGAAGCACTGCCTGGAGCAGCTGGGAATCCAACACCTCCATAGATGCAGGTCACCAAGGGCCTCCGATACCACCACTTCCGGCTAGTTCGCCTCCCTCCCTTCCTTCCTTCCTTTCTTCCTCCTCCTCCTCTGCTGCTCCTCTTCCTCTTCCTCCTTCTTCTCCTCTCTCTCTCTCCCTCCCTCTCTCTCTTTCTGAGAGAAGTCTTGCTAACTTGCTGAGGGCCTAAATTGTTGAGTCTGGCCTCCAACTTGTGATCCTCCTGTCTCAGCCTCCCAAGTTGCTGGGATCACAGGTATGCGACACTGCACCCAGCTTCAGGCCTGTTCATGCTCTTAGCTAGAGGAGCTTGAGCAGGGGGTGCTCTTCCAAACACAAAATGATCCTCTTTTCAACCTAGAACACTGACAGACTTAGGGGGCAGATATAGAAAAACGCAGGTTTCCTCAAGTTTTTTAAGTGGAACATGGGATCACACATGAACCCAGGAGTCACACTGGGAACCCACTCTGTGTCTTTGTCTTCACATCGTACTTGTGTTTAAATGCTCCAGAGCTTTGTTTCTGCATTTGTAAACATGAGGTCACCATACCTGTCACGGGTAGGTTGGTGATGTGTGTATTTGTTATCCATCAGTGAGCAACACAGAAACCCAACCTTTAGTGGCTCAAGAACAGAAATCGCTGTTCATTAGCTCTCGTGGGTCAGGCATTAGAGAGCAGCTGAGCTGAGGACTCTTCCGGGACCACAGCCAGTCGATGGCCAGAGCTGGGTCAGTTTCAAGGATATGTGTCTTGGTGGATGGATGGAGCGGGGCCCGGAGCAACCAGGGTTCCCTGGGCATGTCCCTCTGTCCCCACGGGACCTAACCGCCTGTTCCTCCTGCGCAGCTCCCTCGGGGTCTCTGGATGGCTAACAGGGTAGCTGAGGACTCTGAATGCACAGGGAGAGACAGAGAGAGGGACAGAGGGCACCAGCAACTGTAGACGCTGCCTCGCCTGGTTGAGGAGTTCGAGGGGAGAAGAATTAGATGCCTCCTTATTTTGGAAGAGTGCGGAAACTTGTGTGCATGCTTTAAGAACTACCAGTGTGTGACGTGCCTGTTCTTCAACAAGCAGCAGGATTATCATTTTTTGAAAATGCACTGAATGACGTAAAAACTAACACAGTTAGTTCCTGCCAAGGTGACAGCACTGATCCATTTAGGCAAAAGATCCAAAGAATGAAAAGGAGAGGCAAAGGTGCCTCTAGCCGGCATTGTGTCCAGCGTTCACGCTGGTGTACCTCAGCTATTGTCATCCCCGATGACTCTCTCATCACCTCCAACATGGGGAACTTTCCAGTCTGACTTGTCCAGGACTAGAGAGCCAGGAAAGGCACAAATGCAATGGACCCCTGACGAGCTGGCTCCAGAGACTGCAGGTGAAGCACCAAGCTGCCCCGAGACCGTCTCTGCGGGATGAGCGCCCAGGAGTGCTGGGCTTGGTTCCACCCCCTCTAGGCTACTATGATTTCAGAGGTGGGCATCGGAGGGAGTGAGTGGAAAGGAGCCCAGGAATTCAAGAGGCTTCGGAGCCCAGAAAGAGAAGAGCTGGGCTGCTGCTGATGGGGAGGAGCAGGGGGACTGAGGCCCCCAGGAGCACCACACAGAGGGCCTGAGAACGGAACAGCCTCTGGCCAGGGGCCCGGCTACCACCACGGGGCCAGCTCAGCTGTGTCAGGATGCTCAGCACTGCCTGCCACCTGCTGAGGATGCTTCCCCACCACTGCTCTTTCAGGGTGAAGAAAGTGTCTCCCTGAACCTCCAGATGCGCTCCCAGGTGTCCTGAAGGTTGGCTAGTAGTTGAACAGGCAGAGGTCACTGAACCGCGAAGGAAGGAACTGAAGGAACTGTTGCCATCAGGTCAGGGGCGGGTGCTGAGGAGCCGGAGCACAGTCCCCTGCAGGGCAACAGAGCACTTCCCCCTCCAGACCCAGGACCCAGGTCCACAGTGAGCTGAGTCCTGGACGTGGCTCCTGAGAACCAGAGCGAATCTTGCAGTGGCCCTGTGTGGGTCAGTCAGCAGGGCCTCCTCCAGATCCCGTCCTTGGGCCCTTCTGACCGTCTCCCAATGTTGCCCCACCATCTCCACGTGTCCCTTTCTGCTCCTGTTGTCTGAACCCTTTCTAGATCCAGTGGCCATCACAGTTCCGTCCCCTGACACAGTGTGGCCTTCAAGTACTCCTAATTCAATCTCTTGAGAGTCAGTCATTCAAAAAATATTTATGAAGCATGCACTCTGAGCCAGACAGCTCAAGTAGTGGGGACTTAGAAAAGAATATGGCAGGAAAAGTCCCTGGCTTTCCTGAGCTTCTCTTCTAGGAAGTTTTTACAAACGGAGAATTTACACTTCACCAGAAGTAGCCAGAGATACGTACTCAAAATAGCATCGGAGGGCTTCCCTTTCACGTCTCATTAAATGACGCCTGCCCAGGTCCACAAAGCTCGGTGGAGTGAGGCCATGTCCTTGTGACTGAGCCACAGCTGCGGCCCGGCACCTGGGCTCTCGGCATGATGGTGCAACCCTCATGGAGTTAGCTGTGCAGCCTGGGGATTCACCTGTACAGACCTTATCTGCCAGGTGTGCCCAGCATCTGTCACCACTGCCTGCCTGGAGTTTCCAGCCAGAGGATCTAGAGGTGGGGGAAGTTGAAGCACCCACCCAACATTCTTTCCCTTGCTCTGACTAATTGGAGGCTGGCACTGGAGAACTCCGCACAGACAGCTTCTGGAAACAGGTTCTCTCTCTCTTAAAAAAAAAAAAAAGTCAACTAAATCCAGCTTTTCCATGGCAGCTTTAGGCTTTGCACCGTCTTAGAGGATTGGCTCTGCCCCCGAGGGATGGGCCAAGCCCTCTGGGGTGCCCGTGCCTTCTGGTACCTCTTGCCAGAGCCTCTCCAGGCAGGAAGAGAAATGGGGATGCCCCAGAGCAGCTTCCTTGGTGCTGTTTTCATGAGACAGCCCTACCGGAGATGACCTGGAGCAAGGGACGAATGAGTCTCTCTCAAAATATCAGCTTCCAGAGCACAGAAGAAGTTCCAAGCTTGCTCAGCAGGAAACGGCATCAACGACCCAGGTTCTTTGCTTCCTTTCTGCCATCCTCAGCTGGTTGACATCTGACCTTGTGGTATCAAGAGAACTGCAATGGCTTTAAGCATCTTAGACTGCCGCTGTGGCCCAAGGGGCAGGGAAAGAGGGCACATTCCCACCCTAAATCCTTTTTGAAGAGTGAAGAGAGCTTTTTCCGGAAAGGTCCCATCCCCCTAAGCAGATCCCCCCTCCCCAAAAGGCCCCCTCAGAGCAGATCTCCCCTCAGTTCTCACCAGACAGAATTAAACCCCAAATGCCAGGCAGCAAGACTGAATTTCTGTAACGGAGCATCAAATCCAGCCTCGGCCACCTCGTGGAGCCCAGAGGGACCCGAATCCCTGAAGAGTGCATCCTCCAGCGCTCACGCAGGCAGGGTTCTGAAGAGCACAGTGGGGAAGTGGGGTCATCAACCAGGGAAAGTAGTGTCACCCATTTCTGAGATGAAAGTGCCTCACTGCATTTTTAATCATCTGATTTGTGCACTACGTCATCAGGCCAACCCAACGGGCTGCTTTCCAAAGTTGCAAAGTGTTGTCAACTTGGAAGAAAGGAGCACACGGAGGCCAGCTGGGGTCTGAGCTCTTGCGCTGAGCGTCCCCTGCTGAGTGGCTGTGACACACCCCTCCACTCTGGATCACTGTGGGACGTGCTCAGAAGCACAGGTATGCAGGATGGGTCCTATTGGTCACCCGCTCTCCTAGATGCCATGCATATCATCACAGACAAGCAAAATGGAAGAGTAGTCAGCCAGGCATGCCCAGGGCCAGACTGCAGAGAGGCAGAGGCACAAAGGGTCCCTAGATTGCTGTTTTCACAAAGACTAAGCTCCAGCCTCGGCCCACTTGGTCAAAGAGCCATCTTAAAATACAGTTCCACAAATACCTGCGAATAACCACAGTCCCAGACCACAGACCACAAGAACAGGACAAGAGCTTAGTAGGTGACAGACTGTAACCGTCAAGTAAAAGCAATGTGATGTCCCCAGGTAAGACTGCTAATAGGTTAATCTCTCATTGTTGTACTTACCCTGTGATCTTCTAATAGGTTGTGTCATTGTGAAAAGGTGACTCGGGATGGCCTAGAAGAAGAGATTTCTTGGGTCCTTCAGGAAGAGAAGACAAAATGGGTCAGAACCCACCCACCTTCTCTATGCTTCTCCTTCTACCCGCAGGTCCGCAGGAGGCTGAGTCCACGGTAGGACGCCAAGAGCCCTCCTGGCATGCGTAGGCTGTTGTTGATAGCTCTAATTAAATTGCATAATTAGAGAGATTTACTACCTAGTTCAATGGTAATTTTCCATGTGTTCCTAATTCCAGGTGTCCCGGAACCAAATGTCCTTAATAAACCTCAACTCAGCTTAATGCATGTGGACAGAGAAAAGCTCCTGCCCCACTGGTTCTCTCTACCCTGAGACTCCTGTTTTCGGTAGTGTCAGCCCTGCCCCACTGTCCGGCAGTGATGTGGGGGGGTCTGTGTTTCCCAGCGGTGCTGGGGAGTGTTCAGGTAACGTAACCCCCTCCCATTCCAGGCGGCTGCTGTGTGCTGGGCACCGGTTCATTTATTTCCATAGCTCCCAGGTTTTCCATATCTAGACCTTTTGCAGGTAAGATGGATGATTAGATTCTTCATTAATCTCTCATTGTTGTACTTACCCTGTGATCTTCTGAGAGTTACCCAACTACTGGATGCCTCAGAGGAGTGAATTAATTATGAAATGAGCTATTGCATGGAAATCACACGGAAGGATGTAAAAATATTTAGTGTTCAATAAATGTTAGGCGGTATGACTAACAGGATTTCATCACCTTTGTTAATAATGGGCTCCCAGAAGGGAGGGAACAGATCTCGCTCATTTCTGTCTTAGGAGTTTGATTCGGCACTTGACACATTGAAGACCTCAGCGAATCTGTGCTGGACTGTATTGAAGTCCCATGGTACTTATTGTGTGCACCTTCACATGCCACTTGTCACCTGCCACTTGCTCTGTCTTCTAGTGTGCTGATCATTTAGCCCCCATGAGCTGTGGTCTCCTGGAGGTACGGGAGGTCTTATTCACCTCAGTGCAACCCCCCCCAGTTTGGCTCACATCTCTCCACTGGCTTAAACTGACTCCGTTTCTGAATCCAGATAACAAGGAAATCATATGAAATGTGTGTAAGAGCAGGCGGCATGATGCATTTGCACCCCAGTGTCACCATAGTTTAGGAGTGGGAGGAGATGTCGGAACCATCAGGGCACAGACTGACAGACGGGAGTGGAGTGGGAGCTGCCTCAAGACTGCTTGTCCCTTGTGGGCAAAAGCCACGTTTCCTCGTTTCTCAAGCACCTCCCACGGAGTCTGGTGTACAACAGATGCTGAATGAATGTCAGTTCAGTTGACAAATGTGTTCCTGCTTAAACCCAGCCCTGCTGCAGACGTGGGCTTGTCAGCATGCCCCTGCCTGGGTACCAAGCTCCCGTCCCACCCAATTCCCACGCTGTGCCCACCCTCTCTCTCTGGCTAGGTCCTTACCTCTGTCTTGACTTGGCAGAATGAGAGTCACACTTTGGCATCCTGTTTGGGAGGGAGGGGAAGCCCCAAGTGGTTACTGAACACTTGGCTTGAAGCTCCTCCGCGTCCAGCAAAGTATCAACAGCGAGTTCCGCCTGCTAGGAGAGAGGAGAACACCCTTCTTTGGTAACTCTTGACTGTGTTCTACTTTGGAACGAGCAACACCTTAGGAAATAGTGCTCCCAACAGAACCAGGTCTTTGAAGAATACCAGCACAGAAGCTTTTTCAAGAGACAGACCGACCACAATTGCCCATCAAACATGCATTGGATCGTATTCAAGTGAGGCTGGGGAACGCTTTGACTTGGTTTTTCCAACCAACATTAACTTTCCAAATAAAGGCTGCAGAAGATGCTCTGCACAGCAAATGGCTGAAGAACTAAGTAAAGAGGCTTGACCAGTAAGGAGGCTTATCCTTTGCGTCATTTGAATTCTGGAGGAAGAGAAAGTTCAGGTCGGTTAACTCATTGACAAACCCCATGGATCTAGCCCAGCTGTACTGCAGCTTTCCCTGGAGTTCCAAGGTCTGCTGGGAACAGTCTCACAAGCTGTGCTGTCTCCAGAGGCAGAGAGGGGTGACCCCTCCATCAGACAGCCTCTCTGGCCAGAATCAGCACAATCCTCCCATGTCTAAATCACCATCAGCAAGGAAGGCCACCACAATTGGCCTAGATGAATGAGAATTCACTGTGATGGAGTAGAGGTCAAGTTTTCAAAGAGGACATGACCCCTCCAAGGAGATGAAGCCAAGTGTCGTCCTGGAGATGCAGAGAGATAGCCTGGGTGGACTGGAGCACAGGTGGTGGAGCCCGCCACACCTCTTGCAGGCCTAAGTCATGGCATCTTAGGGCCGAGGCCAGCCAGGGCCCACTGATCTGTCACCCTGTGTTGGCCAGGGCTGGTCTCGGAGGGGATGCCTGCTCCACTCAGCACCACACCCACCGGCCCCCTAATATCCATGATGCACCGACCTCAACTTCCTGGGAAGCTGGGGGTGCAGCCAGCAGCGAGGAAACGGAAGTGGGGCAGACCTGAGTGAAGTTCAGACTGCGGAGTGAACCAATAGCCTTGGTCCTTTTCCAAATCCTGATGAGCGTGAATTTGGACCCAAGAGCTGTATAAACCCCTAGAACAGCACAAGCAGGCTGTAACCTGCTGTCAGGTCCCCCTTACCCCATGAGAGTTCTGTTTCCATCCTTCACTCTTGAAGGAACCCTACTCCTTCCACTCCCGCCTCCCATTGTTCTGCGAATTTCATTCTTTGGATTTGTAAGGAAGACCCTGGAAAGAAGTTGCTGGGGAGCCGTTGAGGTCTTTGCAGCCCTGCAGGGCACGGCCCCATTTGGAGCCGTGACAGGCCACTCAGTGGTAGTAGGAAGAGTCCCACTTGCTGGCTGTGACCCTCTCTGGGAGCTGAGGCCAGCAGGCGTCCCTAGCTGTGGTTAGCTGCTGACAGCAAGGTGGTCTCTGTGCTGGCAGCTCAGGGCAGCAGTGTGCCCAAGCCCCACCGCCACAGAAGCAGGGAGTGGAGCCTCATCTCAAACTCAGTTGAATAGCAAGAAGTTTCTCTCTCCAAGGTGGATACTGAGCAGAGACCGTGGTGACTGCCAAGCTGCTGCTTCATGATGACTCACCTGAGCTTGGCCAGTCTCTCTGCTATCCATGCTCTCTGGGACCACAGGACCACAGGACCACAGGTGCAGAAGTATTCTCAGAAGGGCCAACATCAAATGTCTTTGTCTGAATTTTGTCCGCCTCAAAATTCACACGTTGAACCCCTATCAACCTGCGTTTCCAATTTGACTGAATTTGGAGACGGAGTCTTTAAAGAGCGAGTTGAAATGAGGCTGTTAGGGTGGATCCTAATTCATCCCTGTAAGGAGGTGTCCTTAGAACTGGAAATATGGACACAAAAAGAGACACCACGGGCACACATGCACAAAGAGAAACTGAGAACACAGCAAGAAGGTGACCAAGGAACCCCAGCCTGAAGACACCCTGGTCTTGGACTTGCAGCTTCTAATCCTCTCTGAAAACTTCTGTGCTTCATTATGGCGACCCCTGCCACTGAGGCTGATACCTCCTGCTCCCCAGGCAGACCCCACCACCCCGGACTTCCTCTGCGTAGCAGGTGGCTTCTGCTAGCTGCGGGCCCCTACACCATGATGAATGCCAACTAGCACTCAGATTCCCCAGCAATGGATACCGAACAGTTACAAAATCCACAGTCTGAAATCTCTTCCTCCTCTGACCCAGCTTCCTACCACCGCCGACCCGAGTGTGCTCTGGGCTCAGGCTTCAGAAGCGACTTTCCTTAACCTGGAGAAGCAGCAGCGAGGTCTGGACCCAGAGTTAACTTACAGAAAACCCACTGGAGAAAACAGCCGAGGCCAGCTCACTGACGGTTGGCACCCCATGTGTCGTCGGAGGCCGAGCAAACAGTAAGTACACCCTCAAAGGGCTGAGATTCAAATGCAGGCCCCTGCCAAATGGGGTCTGTGTCCCCTCAGCCAGGTGTCCTGCCTGGGAACGACAGTGATAGCTGTACGTGCCCATTTCCCAGAGAGGACAGTGGGGATGAGCAAGGGAGAAGGAGGAGCGTCATACTGTGTTGGAAAGCTGAGAGACTAAGGAAAATTCCCACTCTGTCGCTTACTAGGAGCGTGGCTGGAACACACTGCTCGGTGTGCCTAAGCCATCATCCACTCACCTGTAAGTGAGAGCACCAGCAGCTACCTCACCAGCTGCTGGGTGGAGTGAGTTAGGATGAGGAGGTCGGGCTGTCAGAGAGTCAGGTGCATAGGGCGGTGGAAGACCGCGGCAGTCACCTGTTGGCAGTGAGTAGTGAGATAGGTGCTCAAGCAGGGGGGTGGGTGCCTCAACAGCCTTCACTGTCACTGGCTCCACTTCCAGGGAAGTGGAGGAAGTAGAGATGTCAGTGAGAAGCTGGGGCAGCTCAGAGGGGCCTTCTGGGTGGAGGAAGGTCAGTGAACCAGGCTGGGGTGAGCTCTTACCTCCCTGGGGTCCTGGAGCTTCCCTGCCTTGTAGCTAAGCTCATGAATAAAAGCAAGCGAATGCTTTTCCCACTAGACGCAGTCAAGTCACATTTCCTCAGCAGCCCCTTCCCAGGAGCTGTCACAGCCTCCTCAGATGCCTCCCACAGGAAATCTGCTGTCCTAACAAGGGATTGACAAGTAGGGGCCCCTCAGAGTGAGGCAGCCCCCAGGCCCAGCGTCACAGCCCTTCGGCGTGGGGAGACCTTCCCTAGTGCCACCAGCACCACCAACATGGGTGGTGGGCTGGCTGCTTCTCCAGCAAGAAACCCAGATCTAACTGGGGGTTGCACATGCACTTTCCAAAGAAGAGTGCCAGGAAGTTTTGGAGATGCATGAAGGGTATATTTTCTCCATTAAACGAATGTTCACAAGGCTCTGGTGTCTGTAAAAGTTAACAGTCATGACCAAAGGGCTGGCTTTTCTGCAGAGTTTGAGTGAAATCACGTACTAGGTGAAAACTTCAAATTTGACCCTTAGTATAAGTCTGTATAAAATTATTTTCTCTTGGATTAAGAATTTAATGCTTATGGGACTGGAGTGGTGGCTCAGCGGTTACGGTGCTTGCCTGGCATGCCCAAGGACATGAGTTCAAATCCCAGCACCTCATACACAACCAAATGTTGGAGCAACAAGTCATGTGAAAAACTGAATAAAATTGATTCTCTCTCTCTCTGTTTGTCCCTCTCTCTTAAAAAAATTTTTAATGCTTATAAAAAGGAAGAAGGAGGAAGAGAGAAAATGAGAAGAAAGGGAGGAGGAAGAAAAGAAACTGGGCAAAAGAAAACATACCTGTGTGTGTCCCTTGTCCTGAGGGAGTGCAGCAGCCTGGCCACACATTCCATGACACACCTGCCTTTTCCACCGGGAAGTGGCATGCTGGGGCCCACTTTGACAGACAGTAGTTCACATCCAGCCTATGTCATGAAAGGTCTTACAACTTCCACCTCGTGTTCTGGAATTCTCACTCTGGACCCTTGACCTGCCGCTTAAAAATGCTAACTATCCCAAGTATGTCCTGCTGAGAGGGCCACATGCAAGCACTTGAGGAACAGTCTCTGCTAAGCCAGCTTTCCAGCCATCCCCACCACAGCCCCAGATGTGTGTGCACCGCCATCTTGGATCCTCCAAGCCAGCCCATCTGTAAGCTGATTGGCATTGAATGACTTGCCAACACCAGGGAGTGCAGAAAAATTACCAACTGCTCAGAGCGACTTACGAAAGTTATGAAATATAATAAAAAGTTTGCTGGTTTATACAGTTACATCTTGAGGTTGCTAGAAATGCAGGAATAGGCAACTGGACCAGTAAGAAAGCACCTTCTAAGCCTAGAACCTTGCTGGGAATCCAATGAAAAGAGTTCTGTAGTAGGTTTGAATCTGTAAACTACTCTATCAGCTATCACCATACACAAAACAAAAAGATGATGATGAACTAGGAAGACATCCTTGTAACACATCTAACAAACAAGAAGAAAATCATAATGATAGAAAATTGTGCAACTAGCAAAATGCACTCATAAGTAAAAATGTAAAAGGAGAAAAGATGCCTAACACTATTAGTGACATAAGCAAATGAGATAATAAGATAAGTTCTGCCTTTACATTGGCAAGGATTTTAGAACTGGTAAAATTTTCAAAAATTCTACAAAACTGCAGCATGGCAGGAATTTTCCAGCACTGCTGGGTGTAATGTAAATTGGTAATCTTTCTGAAGAATGATTTGATGGTAAAACTGAAAAGTCTTAAATACCCCTCACCCAAGTAATTCTTACTTCTAAGTGAGACGTGGTGGAACATTTCTACAGACATTCTCTTTGTAGCCCTGTTTATAATAGTGAGAAATGATGCACAACAAAGCACCCAGCAATAGAATAGCTGCTAAATTTCACACAAAGGATGCAATGGAACTAACAAAAATCAGGTTTTCCACAATATTCAATGCCAGGGGGATAAATGTATAATAAAACTAAGGTGGATAATAGTAGTTTAAAAAACTTAAGTGTGTGAAAAGAATACCCACAATTTTGTTTGCATCAATGTATGAATAAACTTATTTTTTAAAATGGAAAGGGGACTGGAGCGATGGCTCAGTGATTACAGTGCTTGACTGGCATGCATGAGTCTGCAGGTTTGAACCCCAGCACCACATACGCAACGAAGTATCGGAGCAGAGGAAGCCATATGAAAAAATAAATGAAACTGATTCTCTCTCTCTCTCACTGTGCCTTTGTCTTTAAAAAAATAAAATAAAATAGATGGAAAGACACCAAAACAGTAATAGTCATCTCTGGATAAGGGGTTTAGGAGTTTAGGGAAGTATTAGTTCCTTCTTTCTCTTTGCATTTTCCTAATTTTCCAACATGAAATTATATAGATTTTATAATAAGAGAAGTAGTCTTCTTTTAAATACATAATTTAAAAAGTCAAGTTCCATGGGCTGGAATGGTGGCTCAAGTGGCATTGTACTTGCCTGGTATGGGTGAGGACCCAGATTTGAACCCTAGCACTACATGCACAATTAGTTGTTGGAGTGACAAAAAAGTAAATAAAATTGATTCTTCCTTCTCTCTCTCTCTCCCAGTCTCAAGTACTAATGGGTTTTTGCAGGCACCAAGGCACTGCCTCCAAAGACGTGCTGTTTGATTTTTCATGTCCTGTGGCTGCCCAAGCTCCAAAGTGACCTAGCGTCCCTCCATTTTCCACCGCAGCTGTGCCCACACACAGGCAAGCACGTCCTCTCCTTCAGTGCCCTTCTGTAAGCGGGAAGACACAAGTGGCAGCTCTCAGGCAAATGGTATCTACATGTCTCTTTCCTTTGAGACTTCTTCCAAAATATATTGGTTTTGCTTGTTTTGCTGTGGTGCTGGGGATGGAACCCAGGGCTCCAGCGTGCTAGGCAAGCTCTCTAGCACTGAGCTACATCCCCAGTGCCATTAGTTTTCTTTTTAACAAGTTTCCAACATTAAATAAATGAGGAGACATTTCTGCCTCCAGGAAGACGAGATAGGCATACCTTCCCTTATTCCTCCCACTAAATGTATCTGAAAATCCTAGTTATTATTTATTAAGCAAGCAGAAGAGTATGAAAAGTGGAGAGAAGCAGCCAGAATAGACAGGGACGTGAGAACTGAGGAACAACACATCTGTGAGTTCGATGGATTTTCTTTTGGATCTGTAAATCCCAGACTTGGAACAGATGAAAGCTACAACCCCAAAACATCAACCAGAGCAAACCAAAGGAGAAAAATGTTCCCAGGTATTTATCCCTCTCTAAAGAACAGAAACAGAGCAACACTGTAAAACAGAAAACTCCTGCCCTCCAGCCAAACACCACAGAGCAAGACTGTGAACCATTCCCACCCTCAGCAGCAAGAGCCCAGTGGGAACCTCATCTTCTGCCATTGTGAAACTCTAACAACATGTCCCAACCACCCCCCTAAGGCCAACTAGAATTCTCACTTTTACCCACTTGTGACTATAAGCACCTGTAACCTCTTCTCAGGCAGGGAGCCTGGAATCCCACCCTGATCAGCAGAAGTGAGCATACCTCCTACCTCCTGTGGGAGGGTATAAGAGAAGGCCTAGGAAAGAATCACACCTTCATCATCACCTAGTGGTAATGAGGACACCCACTACTAGAATTCCCATCCCCACTAGCCATGATGGGTGGTTTCCCTGCCCCACACCACTTGTGGGTCAGTGGAAGTCTGCGCTGAGCCTGGACTTCTACCACGACATGAAAGAAGCAAGGTGGCAACCCTCACTTCCCCTGCGGGAATGGTGTCTGAAGAAGCCAGCTAAAAGGGTAGGGTTAAATACGATCCACTGTCTCATAACATAATACTGAAAGTGAATGAAATGAGGCATGCAACAGATACCAACGCCAAGATAACAGAGGTGTTGGATTTATCTGACAAAAACTTTAGAGCAGTTCCTAACAAAAATGCTTCAACAAGCAATTACAAATACATTTGAAACAATTAGAAAGTCTCGGAAAATAAACACAATACGTAAGCAAGGAAATGGATATAAAAATAGAACAAAATGGAAGCTTTAGAACTAAAGAGTACAATAATCAAAATTTAAAAGTTCAGTGTATGTAGGAACTTATATTAGTTTCCACTTCATGCTGTGACAAATTCTCACATGTTTAGTAACTTAGAACAGACACTTTTATGTTCTTATAGTTCTAGAAGTCAGATGTCTGGAATGGGTCTCCCTGGGTCAGAATGAAGGAGTGTCAGAGCTGTTACTTTATAGAGACTCTCATGGAGAATTTATGTCCTTGCCTATTCCAGCTTCTTGAGGCTACTCATGTTCCTTGTCTTGTGACTCTCTTCCATCTTCAAAGCCAGTAAAGTCTGGCCAGGTCTTTCTCATGTTGTGTCATTCTGACACTGACTGTCCTGCCTCTCTCTCACTTATGAGGACCCCTGTGACATAATCCAGGATAATCTCCATTCAAGACCCTTAATCACAGCTGTAAATATTTACGTGTTCTAGAGAATCAGTTTTGGACCTTTTGGAGAGGCCACTATTTGGGAGGTCATTATTCTACCTCCATCTGCTCCAACTGATTTGTCTATTCCAAAGAATACATTCACCCCATCCCCCAAAGTCTCGACCCATTACAGAACAATTCAAAGTCTAAATCCCATATAAATCTCATTGATGAAAAGTCCCAACTTTCATCTTCCAAGTCATCCAAGCAGGCATGGGGAAGATGCTGAATATGATCTTGGAACAAAATCCCTACCACCTGAGAACCTGGGAACCTGAAAATGAATCACCTGCTCTGAACCACAGTGATGGGACAGGCATGGGAAATCAGTTATAAATGCTCCACCCAAAGGGAAATGAAAGACTCAGCAAGCGTAAGTGACCTTGAAATCCAGTGGGGGCAGAATTCGTTCAATTCCATGGCCCCGGAGGCCCAAGGTTCACTCCTAGGGATGCACTTTCTCTTTCACAAAAGGCAGGGCATGTTTGAGGTGAATAGTTCTACCAGCCTGTGTCTTTCCCATAGAATTCTGAGGATCTGAGAGCCCCACAAATTTTAAGGAAATTGAATTAGTAATTAAAAGAAGAAAAGAAATATCCAAGCCCAAATGGTATGAATGGAGAATTATAGCAAACATTTAGAGAAGAATTACTATCTACTCCACACAATCTCTTCCAGAAAATAAGATAGAGTATTTCCCAATTCATTTTACAATGCAAGTATAACGTTGACACCAAAACCAAAGATGTTACAAAATAGAGAAAATTATAAATATGTCTCATAAATGTAGATGCAAAGATTCTTAACAAAATATTAGCAAATACAATTAGCAATATATAACCATTATTATTACTAATAATGAACCAGGTATTCCAGTGATGTGCATACCTGGTTCATTATTTGAGATAATTAATTGAATACAATCTATTGTATTAATAGACTAAAAAGGAAAAAATCATGATTATATCAATTGTTTGATTATATCAAAGTTATTTGACAAATTATAACACTCATGATTTAAAAAAAAAATCTCAGAAAAACAGCAACAGAGGAAAAGTTGCTCAACTGATAAATATCACCTACAACACACCTAACAGTGAAAGATGCAGGCCTCCCCTACAGTCAGAGACAAGGCAGTTATTCGCTGAAGTACTAGACATGCTAGCCAGTCCAATAAGGCAAGAAAAGGAAATAAAAGGCATTCAGATCAGAAAAGAAGAAAAGCAGCTCTCTCTTGTAGGACAGAACAATGGTTGTCAGAAAATCCTGAGAAGCCTAAAGCAGCAACAAAACCTAGGCTTGTAAGTGCGTTCAGCAAGATCTTGAAATCTGAGATAAGCATACAAAATCAGTTGTATTTCTACACACTAGCAATGAATACATGGAAACTGAATTTTAAAAATAACATAATATTACAATTGTAAAACTGAGAAAGGAAATATGTGTAACACTAGTAAAAGATGTACAAGAAGTGAATGTAGGAAACTGCATACTGCTGATGAAAGATCAAAGGAAATACACATAAATGAAGCTGGCCAAGGGCAGACACAAATGGAAGTGAACCAGAACCAAGACACAGAAATAGACCCACCCAAACACACCCAATACGTTTTCAATAAAGGTGCAAGAGCAATTCAATGGGGGGAAAACAATCTTTTCAGCAAATGAAGCTGAAATAAGCAGAAATCCATTGGTATAAAGAAGAATCTCTTCATGAGTCTTAGACCTTACACAAAAATGTACTCAGAATGAATCAGGCTTAAATGTGAAACTACGAAACTATTAACAAGCATGGAAAATCTTTAAGAACTTGGACTTGGTCTAAAGTTCTTAGACTTGATAATAAAGACAAAAAGGGAAAAATTGACTTCATCAAAAAATTTTTTGAATGTTCTTTGCTGTAGACCCAGCTAAGAGGATGAAAACACAAGCCACCAAGTGGAAGAAAGTGTTTGCAAATCATATATCTAAAGTAAGTTTTAAAAACTCTTGAAACCCTACACAATTCAATTAGGAAATGGATAAAAGACATGAACAAATATTTTACTAAAGAAGAAATACAGATGGAAACCTATACAAAGATGTCCATCTCCATTAGCCATCAGCCATCAGGAAAATGCAAATTAAAACCACCAGAAGTCACTATGTGCCTATCAGAATGCTGAAGTGGGAAATGTGGCCACACTAAATGCAGGTGCGGGTGGAGAGGCTGGGCCGCACACACACTGCTGGTGTGAGTGTGAACACTACAGACTTCTAGGAGACGTTTGCCCTTGAACATTCAGCTCCCATGTGGCCCACCGAGTATGTTCTGGGACATTTATCCCAGAGAAACGAAGACATGGTCCCATGAAACCTGTACAAAAATGTTTAAAGCATTTTATTCACCAGGGTTCCAACCTGGAAACAAACTAGATGGTATTCTGCAGGTGAATGATTAAACCATGGGACACTGGTAACACAGATTCTACTTGGCAAGAAAAAGGAACGAACTCTCGACACACGCAACCATCTGGATAAACCTCCTGACAGCTGTGCTGAATGAGAAGAGCCAATCCCCAGAAGCCACACGTTGTACAATTCAATTCCAGAAATGACGATATAGAAACAGGCAGCTGTCAAGAGTCAAGGAGGTGGTGGGTGGGATGGAGGTGTGTGGGTCACGAGGGAGCTTGCGGTGATGGAAATGTTCTTTATCTTCACTGTATCTGTGTTACTCCTGGTCATACAGGGCAAGGTGTTGCTGAGTAATAGGAAAAAGAAAAACGCTGGTGCCTTTCTCCTCCTCTACCCTCCACAGAACACCTCTGGCCCCCCAAATTGGGTTTTGGGTTTTCCCCACGCACCAAGCAATTCAGACACTACCTGGGCGTCCTGTGATTCAGTCGATTCTGATGCCGTTGGTCTGGAGACCCCGGGGGTTCAAGGCTGAGTCCCACAAGACTGCCCCCACTTCACATGCCAACCTCCAGCCCCAGGTTTCACCTGTGCTTCTGACCAACCAATTATAAATCAGAACTTCCCAACTTCCCCTCAGGTCCTCTCATTTGCTGGAAGGATTCACAAAACTCGGGGAAGTACTTACATTTTCCTATTTATTATTATAGGAGGACACAATTCAGGAACAGTAGGATGGAAGAGACGAGAGGGACGGGGCGAGGGACAGGGAAGCAGTATGGAGCTTCTGTTCCGGCTCTGAGCACACCATCCTCCCAGCCCCTCCACATGTCCAGCAGCCCCCAAATTCTCTGAAGGTGTCCTTTAGGGTGTTACGGGAGGATCATTTTGAAGTCATGATTAATTAAATATTTGCTCATTAATGATCAACTCGAATGATAACTTCAACCTTTCTCCCTCTCCTGGAGGTGGGGGTTGGAGCCGAAAGTTCACTGGGGCAAACAGTCATCTCATTAGCATAGGAAAAGACTTATTATTTTGAGAGTCCAAGATTTTTAGGAGCTGCGTGAGAATGTGGAGACAAATGTGTGCTTCTTATTCTAAATCATGCCACAGTTACCATGGGGGAACTAGATGAGCGTACACGGGCTCATCTAGTCCTTACAACTGGTGTGAACCTGCAGTTATATCAGGACAAAAGGCTTATTTCAAAGCCAACTTTAATTGGGATTTTACAGAAAAACCTAGATCTTGTCTGGAAAGATGGCAAGAGCTGACCCACTTTCAAATGTGGCTGACATGGGCTGGAGGGGAGCAGCACAGCCTGGGCACACGCCTGCCAGTTACCCCAGTTCTCCATCGCTGTCTGTCACCTCAACTCAGGGCTCTGCCTTCTGTTCCTCTTACATCCATTGAGGCAGGCTCCCACCAGGCCCTGCAGGGCAGCTGTTTTCTACTTTTGGAGACGCAGCTTGCTTACAGGAAAGCTGGGTATTGGCAGAGCCAAAGCACACTGAAGCATCAGCCGCCACCGTTACCCCCTATGTCCAAGAGCCACAGGCCCGAGACGCTCCCATGTAGTGAAAACTGTTGAAATTCAGGAAGACCTGAGTTTAAATCGTGGTTTTCCCGACTGCCCTTGAACAAATTATTCGACTCTCCACGCTTTCAGTTTTGAAATGGGATCAGTGATACCTTGCTTCATCTAACCTGTGTGCCCACCACCCCAGAGTGGGAGTGGATCGCTCCAGTTCCACACGGCTGAGGACACCTCCTTGCTGTGCCTCCCTGCTCAGCAGCAGCAAGGGTGCTAGAAGAGGTCGGCTTTCACTGGACCTTGATCCATGCATTCACCATCAACTGGGAACTTAGCTGCCATTCGGCTGAACACCCTTCCGGAATGATCTCACAATCCTACCAAGATTATTAGAGGTTTCTATCATACAGACACTGGGATTATGTTTGCCTTACAAATGAGGGATTTGAAGCATAGCTGCTTGGTTATTTAGACTTCAGTCAATAAGTCTGACCTTCAAACCTGTGCATTTAATTAACTTCCTACTTCTACCACCTCTCACGGTCTTGAGTTTCCACAGAACTTGGTGGAGTTTTTTCCCCTAGACTATTTCCAGGGACCAGCCCAAGTCTTTTGCATCTCATGACCTGTTACTAAGTGAAGGTCAAGGACAATAACTTCCTGTTCAGCCCTGTTTTGCAGCCTCGGGAGACTTTGAGAATTCCCTCTCTGCTCCACCTTCTTCCCCTGGCGCCTGGTGCCTTATCTGGGGTGACCACGTGCCTTGGCGACCTGCAGGCTGCAGGTCCCCAGGCCAAGCACAGAGTACTCTTACTGAGGACATTTCCCTGTAGTAACTTCATTGTCATGCCTTTCATGAGTTAGTGATCTTTTATTGGCACCAACTTATAGTGGCAAAGAGAAAGGGACAAAACACAGGAACAGGCTGAATGAAACCCCAGCTCTCCCTGGGGACTGGTTGAGGGCCACACTGCCCAGGGTTGCAGCTCAGCAGAGGTGAAGGGGCTCAAAGGACACTCCGTCCTCTTCCTTGAGTGTCAGGGCCTTCCCAGGTCACGAGACCAGAGAAGTCAGGGGCTTGCAGCTCACTGGGGACTGCCTAGACCCCAAGACAAGGCCAGGCCTGGGTCCTGGCTCCCCAGGCTTGGTTGTGGGACTTTTTTTTTTGTAAGACAGAGATGACAATCACTCTAGCCCCTGGCTCACGGGGTCTTTGTAGGACCTGTGCGAGCGCTTATGCTAGTATTGTACTGGTGGTGGGATCGGCAGTAAGTAGGAAGGAGGCGCCGTAGGGTGGCGGTGTTTCAGCCACTATCAGCAAAAGAGCCATGGAGCGCAAAGGTTGGACTTCGAGGGGTGCTCCAGGGCAGCTCATGCCCGTGTCCCTTGGGTTCTAGGGTTTGAAATTTAAAAATTAAGCAGTGCTTGCCTATGAGATTAGTCTATAACTCTGACATGTCTTCTTTTCAACTTTGATCATTGTAGGTATTTGTTGTTTTTCTGCAGTGCTGGGAGTCAAACCAGGGCCTTGTGCGTGCTGGGCGAGCTCTCACCACTGAGTTCCATCCCCCAGACCTTAACTGTTGACGTTTTTTTTTTTTTTTTAACAATATCCTCCTGGCTTCACTTTTCTATCTCTGTGAACTTGGATATTTTTCGCCTTTGTAAATATCCTCTTTCATATCTCTGGCGTTAAGCCCTGGAGTCACCTGAGAGGAGGCTCATGGAGAGCTTGGTGAGAGTGGACCCCCTGCCCTCTAGTGGGTGGCCATCGTGGCTCCAGGGCTAGTTACTTACCATTTGTAAAGTGGAATACACCTTCAAATTGAAACGAACAGCAGCTTAATTTGTCCTGTTAAATTTGAATTTTGTAAAATATATTTTCTTAAGGAAGGCAAGACTGTGGAGAAAATCATTCTAATGACGTACAAGCATTGAATGCAAAGAAAAATATTTGAAAAACTTGGTTAATACCTTAATAAGGTGATAAAACTGTCCCTGGTTCACAGGGGAATGAATAACAAAGATTTCAATGTGATTATCACAGAACCCATCCCACTGACCAGTCTCTCCTAGATCCCAGACAGCTGGCAAAATACTGTTATCAGTGCTAACAGGTTGGTTTTTATCTTATTGCTTCCCTGCCCAAGAATTCCCAGGGGCCCCTAACTCCTGGCAGAAGCAGGACTCGGGGCCTCTGCCTGGTGGATTCCTAAGGCGGCCGCTCCCCTTCTCTGCCTGGGCCCCGCCTCTCCCTGCACTGGCACCCTGACCCAGCTGTACCTGCACCGTCTTCTGGTTGCTTCGTGCTTCTCTTCCACTCCACGTCTGCTCCTGTGGTGCCTTTCTTAGTGCCCTGCAACGTTCCTCACTTAAACCCTAGTCGCTCCAAGCGCAACTCCCCAAATGCCTTCCCCAAACATCCTGGCAGGTGTTGGCGCTGGCCGTAGCCACTGCTCTGCCCACCAGAGCTCCAGCTTCCCTGTGGGGAGATCCCTCTCCCAGCCAGATCGCTGCTGCAGGGCCAGGCCTTCTATCCCTTGTGACTGAGTGCAGTTACAAGAACAACACACACACACACGCACAAAGGAGAACAAGGAGGTAAGTTTCAGTGTGGGCTCTGACTTTCTCCAGGTTCCCAGCCCCAGGGACTCTCTAAAGATGCTTGACGCACCAAGATTCAATGTCCTACTGTCCACATGTTACTTGTTCCTGGAACCCTGTTGCTGAAAGAGCAGGAAGAAAGCCAAACACACGTAAGAACTACACAAGTGGCATCAGAAAGAGCCCCAGACTCTGAATCCTCCTTCATTCGTTTATTCCTCATGCAATAAAAAATTTAAGCATCTACTGTATTTGTTAAATAAAAATTTAATTTGTTAAATAAACAATGACAGGGGGTCATTGTTTTAGACTAAGCTCCTGCATCAGGCCCTATGGACCAGGCTTAAAGTCCAAACAGAGTCACTCAGGCCAAAGTTTCACATTACCAGACCGAAACCAAGTTTTTGTGGACCTCAGGAAGAATCAGGAGAGTAACAGCCAAATTTTCTGGACAGTCTTTCTGTTTGAAGTAGCCTGATATCCACAAATCAGTTATTTTTCTATTGTTCACCTACCAGAACTATAAGGAGAGTAGCTTTGACATGACCCATCTGCTTTGTGTTCTTCCTTTCTGCTTTTGCACTCTGTCTATAAAGCCAGCCTCCTTGGCTCAACCCATAGGAACACTTACTCTCTGTTAAGCAATGAAGTTGCCTAATTCTGGAATCTCACGTAAAGTCAATAAAGATCTTTAAATTAAATTGGTTATAATTTTCTCCTTTAATGACTACATGGACATGACTACTGGACACAGTGGCACAGGCCTATAATCCCAGTGGCTTAGGAGGTTGAGGCAGGAGGATCAGAAGTTCAAAGCCAGCCTCAGCAATTTATTGAGGCCCTAAGCAACTTAGCAAGACCCCATCTCAAAATATAAAAAGGTCTGGGGATGTGGCTTAGTGGTTGAGTGCCTCTGGGTTCAATCCCTTGTACCAAAAAATTAAACAAAACAAATAATTACACATCAGGTATGGTTGTATAACTAATTTTATAATCAGAGTGCCTCTTGTCACCTGTCTAACCGCATTTGTTAAATGAAAATTATAATAAAAAGGAGCGTCAAATGTGTGTGCTTCTCCTGTTGGTACATAAACATTAATCCTGAAAGAGATCTCGCTTTGTTTTGTTCTTTTAAAAATATTTCATGTGTGGGTGTGTGGGTTTTCATGGAAATTTGCATTTATGAAGTGGATTTGGTAAATCTAAGAATTAACATGTGTAAAGCTCAGTCCAGCTCACTGGTAATCAAACCATTGAAGAAGTAGTACCATCATGAAGATAATGGAAAACCACAGTGAACTCTCACTACACACCCACGGGAATGCCTAAAACGGAAAAGATTCCCAACATTAAGTATTGGAGAAGATGGAGAATGAGCAGGACTCTGGCCAGCATGTCGGAAAACAGCAGTTTCTTAAAAGGTTAAAATGGATATCTGTCCTGTGACCTAGCAATTCCACTCCTCATCATTTATCCAGGAAAAACTCCACAGCACTTATCTACAGAACCCTCGCATAGGAATGCTCCCCGCAGCTTAAGCCACTGCAGCCCAAGCTGGAAGCAATGCAGATGCTGGGCCCAGGAGAACAAAGTGCTTATTTATCATCCATACAAAAGAATGCGCTCCGCAATGAGAACTCCTCACCTGGGAAATCGCAAGGATGTGCTCAAAAGTATTAGGCATAGGCTGCATTATTATTCTACTTCCATGAAATTCTAGAATCTGCAGTGGTAGAATTGCTCCTGGGGTCAGGGCTAGGGGGGATTGATTGGTAGGCGTGAGGAAAAGGGGCCTACGGGAAGGCTTGGGAGATGGGTTGTGGGGATGGCTGCGGCATTAGAAACCTCTGGACTCTTCACTCACGATGCGTCCGTTTTGTGATTTGTCCATCGTTTCTCAATCAACTGTCAAGTACAAGACATTGCGCAGCTATCAGGATGTGGGAGAGGCACCCGCTCCCAGATTCTGCGAGGACCCACCTTCAGGGCAGTATGGTGAAATGCACCAAGAGCCCCATGCGAGGCAAGCCCCCTGGCCAGGCAAGGCCACTTCAGAAATTCACCCTGGGAAGCACGGGAGGCACACACACAGACTTTGTTCTAGAGAAGGTCACGGAAGTGTCACTGAGGGCCACCTAATGTCTGCAAATAGCACATTAGTGAAAGAAATGGGCTACAATGATATTTTAATCGTGCTGATTAATAATAGTCGACTTGCTCAGAACATTAGTAGGCTGTAGAAAACATGCACACACAGCGTGGCTGACACCCATATTGTGTCGTACTTTATGTATGCTAATCTCACTGTCACACACAAGGAGGCTCAAGGGACAAGGGCAGCCAAGTCTGGGTGCAAGAGGTTCACATATGCTGTTTAAAAAGACATATGTTGGGGCTGGAGCGGTGGCTCAGTGGTTTTGGCACTTGCCTGGCAAGCACGAGGACCTGGGTTCAAACCCCAGCACCACTAACACAACTAAGCCATGTGAGCAACTAAGGCCATGTGAAAAACTAAAGTTGTTTCTCTCTTTCTCTGTCTCTCTCACTGTCCCTCTCTCTTTAAAAAAAAAAAAAATCTTTAAAAAATTTTTTTAAATTAAAAATAAAAAGACATATGTTAGTAATTTTCAAAATAATCTTCAAAACAGGTCAATAGTGGGAGGAGACAGACCACAGGGAAAGCGGCTCCTGTGCAGTAGGTGTGCTAGACCTGGGGTAAAGAGGGCCGTGTCCCGTGGCACCGTAACAAAAAGCTTGTGCATCAGATCTGTGAAGCTGCCTTGCGCTTTCCATCAGAAAACACTCGCATCACTCATCTTTCACAACATCCTGATCAAATCATTCCGCTCACTCACAGTGGGAGAGCCTGGCTCTGGGCAGTGTTTCTCCTTCCCCAGGTAACAGGGCGCAGCCACCTGCTCCACTGTTTGGGGAGCAGCTTGAACGAGAAGAATTCACTGACATCTGGAATTGCAAAAAGTCCTACGAAGCCGCCTCTCACAACTGATCAGAAGGCACTCACTCTGCTCGTCTGAGAGCGAAGCTAGCAGATCTGTAGGAGATCAGCCCTCAGAGCCATCGTTCCAGACAGAGGGGCGCGTGCGGCACATCTGAAGAGCGAAGCTGATGCACAGAGGGACACTGGTCCAAAGTCAGCCACAGTCAGGAGCTTGCTGGGATTGGGATCCTCTGTCTCCTGCACTGTGAGAAGCTCAGGAAGAAAGGCAGGGTATGTTGTGATGAGACCCCAGGACTAGAAGCCTGGGTCTCTGTCCTCTATTGGCTGAGTGTCCTTGCCACAATTCAGAGGATTCCTGGTGGGGAACACTCCCTCTCCTTCTGACCAGATTCCTGCAGTTCTCACACACTCCCACCCTGCCCTGCCCTGCTGCAGGCTTCATCCTGGCAGGCGCTGCCTTCCCTCTCCTTGGTGCCTGGGGTCCCTATCCTGCCATCCCCAGGCTGTGCAAGGTCAAAAGGATGTCCTACAAGCTGCCCAAGCAGGTGCCCAGCGTCTCCACCTTGCTGTTTCTATTTAGCCAAAGCCATGGTAACTTTTTCCCTATGCAGCTGGGTTAACTAGGCACAGCTATGTCTGCACTTGGAACACTAATAAATATGCTTTGCAGAGTAAATAGAAGCTTAATGTTCCTTAAACAGAAAGCCAGCGGCGGAGATGTGTGGAGCCAGGAGAGGAGGCGCCCAGGCAGCCTGCCCTTCCCCAGGGACAGGGGCTGCCTCGGTCCTGAGCAGGCAGACAGACCAAATCAACCCCCTAACGAAAGTCGTCCTCTTCAGTAGACTCCACTGCCTGACAAGGTAGAGACTTTGCCAAAGTCCATAAGCCCGGCCTGTGTGCCAGAGGCAGGCTTTGGTGCTAGCAGAGGTTCCTACGCCTGACGGCTTGTCCTCTGGGTGCCACCTAAAGTCCTTCCTGGTCGCCGGTGGCCACATGGTTATGGTCATGCTATCAAAGGTCACACAGTTGACTTTTGGACTCCTTTCTCTCATAAAGCCCTTTACACTTTTTGAAAAAAAAGAAACCTTGTAAACATTTATAATTTTATTTTAACATATAATACACAATGATAAAATAACTGTTTTCAGACAGGATGTTGTTAAAATATTTCACTTCCTCAGCAGGTTTTAAAAGGAAAAAAATGTCACTAAGAAAACTGTCTAATGTTCCTTATCAAAATGCCTTGCTACAACGTTTATGCTTCTAGAGAACACCCAGTTAAGCTGGCAGTTCCCGTGATCAAAGCTCCTCCGACTCAAGGAGCCGGGGAAGTGCCAGTTGTGGTTGGACGAGGTTTTATCTCATGGTCATGGTAGCACAGAGATGTGCTCTATAATGTCACCAGGAGCCTGGCCTCAGCTGCCAGGCCAACAAGCTCACAGAGATACAATTATACAGATGGCACTCTCAAGCCGCGTGAGAAAACAGATAAAATCAGACCAACTGTGATCAATGAGTACATGATGATGGCTAAGCTTAGCATTTAAATAAATATTTGCTTTAAAGGGGATTAAAGGTAGAAGTACACTATAAGTTTCAGATATACTACAGGCATGGCATGAGACTACCATTTGCACAATTCACAAGAGCTACATGGTGGAATCCACCCAGATGCTCATCACTGGATGAATGGATCAAGAAGCTGTGTTATATATAGCTACATCACGGAATTTTACTCAACTATTAAAAAGAATGGAACCATGGCCTTTGCTGGTAAATGGATGGAGATGGAGAAAATCATGCTGAGCGAAATCAGCCAAACCCAGAAACTCAAGGGCCAAATGTTTTCTCTCCTTTGTGGAAGCTGGAGTACAGCATAGGAAAGAGTGAGAGAACAGTAAGTTTAGACAACAGACTCATCAAACATGGATTGGCATTTGAACTGGGGACAGCTTCGCAGACCAGGGGAGGGAGGGTGGCAAGGCAGAGGGAGGGGAGGGCAGGGAGGGGAAAGCCAGGGGATAAATACTGTAGGGCATACCTGGCCCCTCAGAGATGCTGATTAGCTCCCATACGGGCTCTTAAACCTAAAAAAGCCAAAAAATAAAAGTTACACATACATAGAGAGAGAGATATATAATTGGGGAGAAATCAAAGGAGTAAAGAGACCAGAGAGGGGGAAAAAGGGGCAAGGGGAGGGGTGTGCTGGGGAGGGAACTGGACCACAATAAATTGTTAAGAAGTGTGCATATGTGAAAGTGTAGCAATAACCCCCCCTTCTTTATGTAAACTATATTGCACCAATAAAAAAATAAAAATTAAAGAGTATTGTTCTCACACACGCACACGCACGCACACACACACGCACACACACACACACAAACATACACACAGGACTACCATTTGTAGCAATGACCTATGGA